>JAVTVY010013287.1:0-57415 GCA_036873755.1 Hanleya hanleyi | reverse complement strand
CACAACCCTACTGCAAATGTATAGAAGTGGGTTTCCCAGTAGGATAAACATTGAACCTATACCCCAGTATGGGTCTATATGGGGCTCGGTGACTTTTTTCAAAAATTTCACCGATTCGCACGGGGACACTTCCTATCATGTTCTAAATGACGAGACGAGTAAAACCAGACCCCACAACCCTACCGCAAATGTATAGAAGTACGTTTCCCAGGGGGACAAACATCGATCCTATACCCTCAGTATGGGATTATATAAGGCTATATCGTACTTTTTCAAAAATTTCACCGATTCGCACGGGGACACTTCCTATCATGTTCTAAATGACGAGACGAGTAAAACGAGACCCCACAACCCTACCGCAAATGCATAGAAGTACGTTTCCCAGGGGGACAAACATTGATCCTATACCCTCAGTATGGGACTATATGGGGTTCGGTGACTTTTTCAAAAATTTCACCGATTCGCACGGGGACACTTCCTATCATGTTCTAAATGACGAGACGAGTAAAACGAGACCTCACAACCCTACCGCAAATGTATAGAAGTACGTTTCCCAGGGGGACAAACATCGGTCCTATACCCTCAGTATGTGACTATATGAGGCTATATCGTACTTTTTCAAAAATTTCACCGATTCGCACGGGGACACTTCCTATCATGTTCTAAATGACGAGACGAGTAAAACGAGACCTCACAACCCTACCGCAAATGTATAGAAGTACGTTTCCCAGGATGGTCCTATACCTCCCATACCCTATATAGGCATTTTCCCGTAATTTAGGATAAAGTCCGTATTCCGTATTTTTTCAGGAAAATTTTTACATACACCCACCCTGGAACTAGGGAAAGATAACTCTGTTGATAGACAAGCCCCGTTAAGCCCGGCGACCTATATACCCCTCATACCCCATATAGGCATTTTCCCAGGTTTTTCGATAAAGTCCGTGTTCCGTATTTTTTTCAGGAAAAATTTTACATGCACCCACCCAGCCATCAAATACCCCTTCACCTAGGCTTCACGTTGATACCTCACTCGACCCCATTCGACCATTAGGGCTCCCCTAGATGCCAAAACGTCTATTTTCATACCCTTGGGCCACCGCGCATGCGCAGAATGACCCTAATTCAACCCCACACCCAGTCCATCAGATGCCCTTCATGAATGCTTCACTTTGATACCTCACTCGATCCCATTGGACCATTAGGGGCTCCCCTAGCTCCAAAAAGGCTATTTTCATGCCCTTGGGCCACCGCGCATGCGCAGAAGGCTGATATGTCAACCCCACACCCAGTCCATCAGATGCCCCTTCACGAATGCTTCACTTTGATACCTCACTCGACCCCATTGGACCATTAGGGGCTGCCCTAGCTCCAAAACGTCTATTTCCATAACCTTGGGTCACCGCGCATGCGCAGAATGCCGATATTTCAACCCCACGCCCAGTCCATCAGATGCCCCTTCACGAATGCTTCACTTTGATACCTCCTACGACTCCATTGGCCCATTAGGGACTCCCCTAGCTCCAAAACCGCTATTTCCATACCCTTGGGCCACCGCGCATGTGCAGAATGCCGATATTTCAACCCCACACCCAGCCCATCAGATGCCCCTTCACGAATGCTTCACATCGATACCTCACTCGACCCCATTGGTCCATTAGGGGCTCCCCTAGCTCCAAAACGTCTATTTCCATACCCTTCGGCCACCGCGTATGCGCAGAATGCCGATAGTTCAACCCCACACCCAGCCCATTAGATGCCCCTTCACATAAGCTTCACTTTGATACCTCACTCGACCCCATCGGACCCTTAGGGACTTCCCTAGCTCCAACACGGCTATTTTCATACCCTTCGGCCACCGCACATGCGCAGAAGGCCGATAGTTCAACCCCACACCCAGCCCATTAGATGCCCCTTCACATAAGCTTCACTTTGATACCTCACTCGACCCAATCGGACCATTTTATCTAGGGATTACTTTTTCTCCGCGGAAGCTTTTTCCCGAGACCGAATCACCGCCAAAACCACGGCCAAACCGCATCACCGCGCATGAATACATTTTTTTTTATTTTTTTTTGCCGGAACTTTTTTTTTTTTGTCAACCGGTGAGTGGGTGGGTTCAAAATGGCGGCACCTTATTTTACACACACAACACCATCCTCTCCCAGGGTGCTTTGCGCTACGCTGCATTTACCCCTGTAGGGGTCTCGCCATTTTTTACAGGATTCTTGTAAAACCAAGAACTGTTCTATCTGACTATTTTACTGATTGCAAAATGTATATTTATCTCGAAATACACTAAACAGTTATTCAATGTATTTGAACACGCCAGTTTCACACAGTTTGAAGGCAGCTTTTTGACAAATTACCCTAGAACTATATGATGCGGAAATACATATCGGTGAGTAGCGACTGATATCAATTCGCCCAGTTAGACGGTCGCCATGTTCGTTCACTGTGGCAACAGATGACCTCGGGTCAACTCCGGCACAGTCCGTGAGACCCTTACAGCGCTACATGGAGAGGCGCGAAGCAGAACGTAATGGATGCCTGGTAGAGCTTGACACAACACCATAAGCCGCCATTTTGAACCCACCCACTCACATACCAGGTCAATCAGTGCACGGGGTGAGTGGGTGGGTTCAAAATGGCGGACTTTCAGTAGCCGCCATTTTGAACCCACCCACTCACTATAGGCCACGCCCCCTCATAACGCATGCGCACCTCCCCAATACCGCCACAATACCGCCACAATTTTGGTTCTGCGCATGCGCAGTGAGGCGCTAAATACCCGTTTTACTCTTTATATACTACTAGCGGTATTAGATACAAATATTTCAGAGCGATGATGTAATAGCCCTATCAAGTCATTTGTTGGAAAGGCAAAAACGGCCCAAACGAGGAAGTATTTATTGAATGAAAGTTCATATTCAGAACAAATACCTGTGAGGCCGACCAAGCGCTTCATTCTCCACCATGTCTACAAGTCACAAAGCTACAATCACAGTGATTTGCACAGAGGGAAAGCCTCGTGGACGAAACGTCCAACAGCAGAATCTCATATACAGGCAACAATGCCATTGTCATTGATAAAGCATTTAATCTCCGCCTTTATCAGGTTCCAGTAACCTATATCTTTTATTAAGGATCAATTAAATTTTCAGCATGATTTTCCCCTTTCGTAATTTGTAATTTTTTATTCTAAAATCAGTAAAGAAGGATCTGTTTTTTACATCGGTTTAATGATCGATTGAGTAGTACTATTACAAATGTCAGTAGGTGTGATCAATTTCAATCTAGCCTGCTGTCATGGATTTTCCCCCTCCATGTATATCGTTTCTCGTTACGATATTTACTAGTGTGACAGGAGTATGACAAATATTGAGACTCATAATCAAATAGTTACCATCCGGGTATATTTCAACTTATGCACTTTACAATCAAGATCATCCCTCCTCGCGCATGTCCAATCATTTTTAATCTTCATCCGAACGAGTGTCCTGAGAACATAGTATTGCATTTTTTAATAATGGAAAACATCACTTCTTTCTTTCGGTCAGCCAACCATTGACAGTTCATTGAAGCAATATTACCAGTTTCCACCAGGTTTGGGTAGGAAAAGCAGGACAGGGTCTACACTTCCATATTTGAAGTATTTCATAACAGATGGTAGAGAGTGCAATTCATAATAGGGCATGACTCAATGACAGTGATACGACAGGGATCAAGTCATAAAAGAAACTTACAGTTGGACGCATCTGGAACATTTTGAACTACGAAAGCTTGATTGTGGATTCGGTAGATACATGTATGTAAATGAATTTAAACAGAAAACACTTGAACCCAAGCGCGCAATAGATAACAGACGTGAACAGACCTCCAAATTATACCGTGTTTATCTGTACCGAACTTTTCGCTTTGCTTTTTCCCCTTTTAATATGTTCTGGAGTCGGAGCACCCCCGTCTCGTTCTTGGGCTTGATATGGAATAAATGGCCGCTTTTTTCAGTCGTCCAAGTCGTGGAAAACTATTTCCCCCAATTTTATGAACAGCAACACCAGGAGTCCGACTTAATACCAGTTCGCCATCTTTGATTTTGAGATTAAGATATTTTGACGACGATTTCGGACGAATTAATTGAGGATGTTAGAGGTTTGTGGCCTGGTAATTGTTGATCTAAAACACAGCTTATCATCTTGGTATCTAATGCAGTATGATTGAGTACCTACCACATGAAGCGCGACGAATAATGAATAATATCACCGAGCAGTTATAGACAGGAGAGTAGTAGTCCTGTAACTCTAACAATCAAAATATTTGAACAAATAATTTAGGCCATATACTTCGAGCTAATTAAATCAAGGAACATGATTCGGACGAACTTCTTCGATTAACGGGGTCTCGGTGAATTGACATGCACGCGGCACCAAGGAAGATCATCCCCCATCAGCGTATCAACGTGTATCTGGACAGATACCGGTATCTATATAATTTTATTGCCCAATCAACGCTATTGTGGAGTCGTTTTGTCGTTTCGGTCGGATTCCATAGTTTCCCACCAGAACAATGCTCGTCAAATGTAATGCCACCGATGTGGCGAAGGGTTGGAGATAGCCCGGCATACAGAAAAGCTGCAATTGAGGGGACACTATTCACTGTCTGTCGATCCCATGTTAATCTTATCGTTCGATTAAAGTTATCTCCCATGTCACAGACCCAACAATCACAGTGTCTGTTACTAATATGTACCATCGTACCACGATGGACTGCCCAAATAAAATAAAGATCACCAACCCTAACGAAAATGCGGTATTGAAAATGGTTTCTTAGGAAATGAATTACCAATAGTGTTAGGGATGGCAATAATAATGCACACCCTGTTGTACAAATATTGTCGAGATTTCCATTAACCACAAAACTCGGTTAATCAGTGCTGCAGTTTACCATGGATATATTATAACATATCACAGTTGTATAAAAGTAAGTCTGGGGTATAGTCGTTATGTTCTAGTATGCCAAGTGCAGAAGAGTAAATCACATAAACAACAATATATCACAGGCCCATTATTCTTAATTTTATCAATGTATATAGATAAAGTGTTGATCTCTACGCCGATGACACAAGACTACACTCGTGTGATCGCACTATTGAAAAACTACAGATTAATTTGCAAAGTGATATGAAAAATGTAACTGGTTGGTGCAAACGTAACAAGATGGTTTTAACCCTATCTGGCCTGAGCTTTTTGGGACCTCTCCAGTTCTGGGAAGGGGCCATTTATCCTTGAATTGCTTATATACCAAGGAAGATGGACTGCATCTTGTCAGTGGTTCAACTAATTTGCATACAGTCATAGGGGACTGTCTAGGTAAGTAGAAAAATAAGTTGACTACTTCTAGTAATCATTTTATCTACCCAATGTAGATAATTTACAAATTGGTATAGAGCCGACAAGTAACGTAATGTCATTATGATTAATAATGAATAATACTTGGTATCAAATTATAGATCATGCATCATAAAAACAAACGCAGCATTTACGTTTCAGAAGTACGAGGAACAACTTTCGCCGAATAAAGATGTTCAACTTATAGAAATGATAATTTGGTATGATGTCTTAAGCTTTAGCGGAATGACCTAACCCAAGTTGCAAACATATTCACGAATTGTGATATCCATAGATACTTTCTTATTTGCGAAATTTGATTTTTAAACAAAGAAATTAATACAATTAGCAACCTTCGAAAAGGCTTGGCCGAACATGTCAGATGAGATGATATTTCCCAAGAATGAAATAGTTATTCGTTTATATAGAAGGAGCAAAACATGTCTTGGTATTGACTTGCTGCATGGAAAAGAGTGTCAAGGTATTTAGTTTGCGGATGATAACACACGTAAAAGAAGAAACTTAATTAAATATTGCAAAGTGTCATTATGCCTCTCGGACAGTTCGATAAAGCCTTCACCCCAGTCCATAGTTTCACAGATCAACTGCTCGACCTGATACTAAATTCATTGAAAATTACATATGAAGGAAATATAAATTTCCCATTTTGCTCGGCAAAGTAAGCGAAAAGGGAGATCACCAAATCCTTGAAATTGGTTTGGCTTTCCAGATATTTGACAGCATATTTGATCTGCAAAATCAACGGCTGAATCGAATGTTTTAAAACTTGGCATACACAATACTTGGACCAAGACATTGCCAAAGCGATCATTGCGACTTCGTTGGTCAATATCAGTATAAACGACACGGACCAGTCAAAATCGTCGGACCTAAAATTGTGGGTTAAAAGTTGAAAATTATTTCCCTTTGCATGAAAGCGCTGGCAGATGGCGCTATATTTCTACAGCAAATATTGATACAAGTCACGTGGATCTCCCATCAATACATCCTATGGGCTAAGACGTTTCCGGTTTTGATAATTCTAATATTCATAAGCAAATACTATCATCTTTTCTTTTCCAACGTGGCCGAATAAGTGCTCATATGAAGTCCACTTCCTCCGCTGATATGTCTTTCGCTGTAATACTGCCAAAGGCGCAAGTTTTGACCACAATGTAGTCATTTCTCACTTGTTCTGGTTGTTTTCAGATACTAAGCGTAACTATGAATATACTTATCACAATCAAGGCAAGTTTGTACACAGCTTTTAATAACCAAACACCATTGTATCTTAACAACCTTTTTAATTGTATGAACCCAATATTATAGAAACTCTTGTAGATGTGACTGCTATGCCCTGTGGAAGTTCCTAAACATCACAATGCGTGAAAGTAGCAGTCTGTTTTGCATTTAATACGGCATATATGCCGTATTTTAAAAATTGCTTAAGCAAACATTACTGCGCTTTGAACCCGACTCCATTTTAGCGCTGAATGTAAACTGTCATATATTAGTATTTTGTGATATTTAATTATTTATTTATATATTTATTTGTATTTATTTATCATTGTCACTGTTTATGTACATATATATTTATTTGGCCTCTACACAGAGTGGTATTCGAACTGTTGAAATATTTGCCTCACGGGCTAAAACTGCGCATCGAATTAGAATAAAGCTAAGAATAAAAGTGTACTATAGGATACGAAGTTAACGATATAGTTTTTACTACAATAGTATATCACTTGTACTATAGTATACCACGATAACTATATAGTATACTGCAGGAATACTACAATCTACCAGAGCTTTACTATAGTATACCAGGTGTACTATAATATACCAAGATAACTATGTAGTGAAAACTACAGGAATAATACAATCTAACACAGCTCTACTATAGTATATCAGCTGTACTATAGTATACCAAGATAACTATATAGTATACTGCAGGAATACTACAATCTACCATAGCTCACCTATAGTATACCAGGTGTTCTATAGTATACCAAGATAACTAAGTTGTGTATACTACAGGAATAATACAATCTACCATAGCTCTACTACAGTATATCAGCTGTACTATAGTATACCAAGATAACTATATAGTATACTGCAGGAATACTACAATCTACCATAGCTCACCTATAGTATACCAGGTGTACTATAGTATACCAAGATAACTAAGTTGTGTATACTACAGGAATAATACAATCTAACACAGCTCTACTACAGTATATCAGCTGTACTATAGTATACCAAGATAACTATATAGTATACTGCAGGAATACTACATTCTATAACACTTACATCTATTACACACTGATAACCGTGCAACTATTAGACGATTTAGCACGGTTAAGAACTTTGTGATGTATGAAATCTACACCCGTGGTCTTGACACGCACAGGTGTTCACTCGGAAGAATCCATTTCACATGGCGGGTGATAAATGGCAGGACAAATTCTCGTCTGTCTATACAATCCAATAAACAAATAGAATGGATACCCTGCAAATAGGAACTTTAGTTTATTTTAAAGGCAGAAAATGTATAATCGCAGATATTTACAAACCAATTGGGGCATACGAGTGTTACATAATAAGAAACAGATCAACAAATAATAGGCTTGTATGCATGTATGTTTCACACAGTCTCAGGTGGCAGAAAGAGTGCGCCCGCCCCCTTCTGAGAGACCATATAAACTCGTTCATTCATATTGGCACGCTGTCAACTGAGGCGGAAGGCACATTTCAACAAAGGGAAGAAAGGTTGCGAACGTTTACCATATTTCCCAATCTTTCATGGTAATCTTTGTTAATAATCATTTTGAGTAGTGCAATAGAATAAAAATAATGTTTTCATAGGCGTGCTTCGCCCTTGCCCTAAAATATAAACTTTTCCACACTAATCGTACGTAAAATAACGATTAAGCACGCCCATGAAAACATTATTTCCTAATTCTACCATAGCTCTGCTGTAGTATATCAGGTGTACTACAGTATATCAAGATAACTATGTAGTTTCTACTACAGGAATACTACAATCTACCATAGCTCTACTATAGTATATCAGGTGTACTATAGTATACCAAGATAACTATGTAGTGTATACTACAGGAATACTACAATCTACCAGAGCTCTACTATAGTATATGAGGTGTACTATAGTATACCAAGATAACTATGTAGTGTATACTACAGGAATACTACAATCTACCATAGCTCTACTACAGTATATCAGCTGTACTATAGTATACCAAGATAACTATGTAGTGTATACTACAGGAATACTACAATCTACCAGAGCTCTACTATAGTATATCAGGTGTACTATAGTATACCAAGATAGCTATATAGTATACTACAGCTCTACTATAGTATATCAGCTGTACTATAATATATAACTATGTAGTATACTACAGTAATACTACAATCTACCATAGCTCTATAGTATATCAGCTGTAATATAGTCTACCAAGAGAACTATGTAGTATACTACAGTAATACTACAATCTACCATAGCTCTATAGTATATCAGCTGTAATATAGTCTACCAAGAGAACTATGTAGTATACTACAGTAATACTACAATCTACCATAGCTCTATAGTATATCAGCTGTAATATAGTCTACCAAGAGAACTATGTAGTATACTAAATTAATACTACAATCTACCATAGCTCTACTATAGTATATCAGGTGTAATATAGTCTACCAAGAGAACTATGTAGTATACTACAGTAATACTACAATCTACCATAGCTCTATAGTATATCAGCTGTAATATAGTCTACCAAGAGAACTATGTAGTATACTACAGTAATACTACAATCTACCATAGCTCTATAGTATATCAGCTGTACTATAATATACCAAGATAACTATGTAGTATACTACAGTAATACTACAATCTACCATAGCTCTATAGTATATCAGGTGTAATATAGTCTACCAAGAGAACTATGTAGTATACTACAGTAATACTACAATCTACCATAGCTCTACTATAGTATATCAGCTGTAATATAGTCTACCAAGAGAACTATGTAGTATACTACAGTAATACTACAATCTACCATAGCTCTATAGTATATCAGCTGTAATATAGTCTACCAAGAGAACTATGTAGTATACTAAATTAATACTACAATCTACCATAGCTCTACTATAGTATATCAGCTGTAATATAGTCTACCAAGAGAACTATGTAGTATACTACAGTAATACTATAATCTACCATAGCTCTATAGTATATCAGCTGTAATATAGTCTACCAAGAGAACTATGTAGTATACTACAGTAATACTACAATCTACCATAGCTCTATAGTATATCAGCTGTAATATAGTCTACCAAGAGAACTATGTAGTATACTAAATTAATACTACAATCTACCATAGCTCTACTATAGTATATCAGGTGTACTATAGTATACCAAGATAACTATGTAGTTTCTACTACAGGAATACTATAAATCTACCATAGCTCTACTTTAGTATATCAGGTGTACTATAGAATACCAAGATAACACTGTAGTATACTACTTACTGGTGGGTTAACTTCTTGACTTGAAGCATCGTCCACGATACACGGGTGGGAAATGAAATTCATGTCAACTGAAATAGTTGTGGTGTTTTAGTGTTTTAGCCTTAGTGTGTTGGCCTTCCTGTTATTTAGAGGCTCGGCCAAGGAATCTGCTCTAAAGTTTCTCGAATTGCGAACCTGTAGATCATTCCGGATCCTTGGAATTTTGCTTATATCCGTTGATTCATGCATGCAAGTATTGGAGTTGCATATTTTATTGTTTTCCGGAGACTTTAGGTGCTATTTTGTGTTCTTACGTGCTGGACTGCTCTGTTTGGTACTCTAACGATGTATACCGTTGACTGTGTGGGTTAAACCCACCAGTAAGTAATATACTGTCATATGATCAAGAATCGACTTTCTAATATAATTTCTCCTACCGACTTGCTGTGATGTCTTCGTTGTAGATGTTGAAATAGTTTGGTAATATTGAAGGTCTGTGATTGGCGGTTTGTTACATCACCGAACTATTTCATGTTATCATTAAAACCGTACGGGAATTAGCCGTGTAGTTACGATGCAATATCTTGTTTATTGTACGACCTTGTGTCACTTGATTAGATAAACCCGTGTAGCCATTTCCGGTGATAGGCCTTATCGATTGTTCATCCATATCTGACTATCAATTACAACCCACTATCCCTGATCTGTCACATTAACATAACCATGATAACATTTATGGTTCAACACTGGATCATCTCTTCATTAACGCTCCTGCCACTTTTTGTTTTCTTTATTCTTTCGCATTTTCGATATAACGACTATCACACGTTAATTTGCGGCAGTATTCTATGGCGGTATTGTACCAGAGACTATCAAATTCGACAGTACCGTACTGTATTGCTAGATCTATACATATAACGATATCCGTATCACCAATCGTCCAGAAGCGCCCTTCGAAACATAGATTCCTAATTTCCATACAGGTGAAAATACATTACAACGATGTACCGTGTTTCCTCTTGAATATTCAGATCAATCCCACATCTAAACAGTGATTCTAAAGACTTTCCCAAAACCTATATCCCAACAAGCAGCTTATTAGGTAGAATTCATGGACAGGGACAGCTTCGTGTTTTTAATCGAAACTAGTTCTGTCAGCCTTAATACCAACAACAACTCAAAATATTATCTGCAAAAGTGCAATAAAAAGAAGAAACTCATATATAGTGTATTCAATTTCAGTAATGCTGCTGCACCCAGAATCAGTAGCAGGAAAAATTCAAGATGTCATATAGATCATGTTGAGCATTCAAAAACAACAAAGATCGGTACAGCAACACAAATATAGAAATAGTAGCAACAACCATAATAGCAACGGCAACAGCATAACAGTCACAAATCCATCACCAAACAAAAGGTGATGAGGTCAGATCTTGACCTAAAACAGTTGATGTACAGTCAATGAGTGGACGTGCGAGCTGATCACCAAAAATGATGATGTGTGGAATATAGTGACGGTTCTATTTGTTTTCGAGCTGTGTACTGTAGGTTCTCTCTTCTTTCTGTCGTTATTTTCAACTTTGTTCACTGTCCTCAAAGGATAAGTTAACATTTACCCAACATTTTGTCACTGACTCAAAGACCGTGGGAACCTCCTCGATAGATTATCAGATGTATGACTGTTTCGTAGCGTACCAGTGACACCAATCACTGATAGTAATTACTGCTTCTTTGTACTGATATTGAGCTAATATAATTAAATATGGATCGACAAATTAACTACGGGGTATACTCCATATCTACTTTAACGACATGTAACTGACACAACAAATTTCGCTGGAGAACCATTTTAGGCCATCTACAATCTGTGAAATTGGCGTGGGCATAGACCGTCCCAAAGGCTATAACATTATATGGAACGCTATTACGGTAGGGGGACGGATTACATGGTGTATAGCGCCAAATTTCATTCATCCATCATCCAGCATGAACATTTTCACTGACTTGTATAGGACGTTTTAATTGGTCTGTGTTGTCAGTTCTACATGTAAGTAGTTCTTTCCCCGTTAATTTCTGGTAATTTGCACCAAAAGCTACATCATGCCATTCCTGCTACTGACACAGTACAATGATGGTTTAATTGTTCATGTATACTAATTTAATGGGCCATACTTTAAATCACAACGATAAAACAAATGAAAACGGGCTGTAGTAACGTGTGTCATTTGTTCCACAAGGTCAGCATTCTGAATGAAAAGTGTACACCCATATATCTAAATCAAAAGAAAGACGTTAATAAAATAGGGCATACTGTAACGTAATGTCAGAATAAGAGTGAATGGACAATTATTGTGCATCATTAATCAAACACATTCAGATCCAAGGTATCTTATGAATTGTTATCTTACAACGGCTAATTACAGGAAGTTGAAACAAAAAGTGTAATTATAAGGTCATCACTGGTATATTGATTAAATATATTTTTTTAAGTGATATGTAAGAAAAAAGGAAAATATATGTAACAATTCATCTTTGAAAAATACAAAAAAGAATGGAAGGTCTTACATAACAGTAATTATTATGACAATCTCAAAATACCTTGGTAAATCAGACCAGCCATGCATTGATCGAGTTTTAGTCATTAGTCCTGGCATAAAAATTTATTAGAAAAGTGAAATATTTATTTACCATAAAGAGGAACATTCGTGAGAAACGTTGCCTGTGAGCCATAATTTCACAGAAAGGATAAGTTTTCGTTTATTTTATTTTATTTTTCTCAAAGGGTGATTCTGTCATTCGTATGCTTTTATGTGGGACAATTTTTTAGTTTTAAACCTTTAGGCGTTAAACTATAGGAGGTCGCCCTCGTGTTTGCCTTGTTTTCGAACAATGTTGATGAATTCGGCGTGTGCTTTGGCGCGTGCAGACATAATATTATAGTCTGTATTTTAACATTAAAATGAAAGAAACAAAAATTCCGGTAATGCTTCAAACATTAGCCATAGGGCTTTTCGGGGTGTCACTTTACGCTGGTGCCTCGTTTAATAAATCTAACCCCGTAAATATGAATAAAAATTTCACTATACTTTCACATTTGATAAAGTGTTGTGGTTAGCAAGGATTTTTTTCAAATAGTGAGACGATCTTGATTCCCGTTAACTGTCACGATGATGTATTGGTGAAGAAAAAGAACAAAACTAGACAGAGAAAACCTGAATGGCTATTCAACAGATTTAAGTATAGTGTTAGGGATCTGCACAGCCGGGGGGTATACATGCTGATCAGATGAGTCATATACTCATAACGATGTGGTGAAACAGGGCGAGCTTTGCTACAGCAAACTAGATAGCATCTTCTTTGGCGTCAGGACAAGATTCACACCTTAATCGTCGGGTCAAAAACTCTTACTCGAAACTGGGCTCGTTCTTCCATATCTATTGTGGGAAAAATAAATTAATGTAACTATAGTGCATTTAGCAGACATGTAACACTCTCCCACGGGATACTGGACATAGAAATATCAGATCAGTGTGAAGGGACTTAAAGCCAGCTATGGCACCAGCCGCCTAGACATACGGGACTGACTCTCCAACCGCCTAGACATACAGGATTGGCGCTCTAACCACCTGGACATACTGGACTGGCGCTTTAACCGCCTGGACATACTGGACTGGCGCTTTAACCGCCTGGACATATATGACTGACGCTATAACCGGCTGGATGTACGGGACTGACGCTCTCACCACCTGGCTATACAGCACTGATGCTCTAACCGCCTAGACATACAGTAATGGCACTCTAACCGACTGGCCCTAAAGGACTGGCGCTCTGATCGCTTGGACACACAGGACTAGCGCTCTGATCGCCTAAACATACATAACTTGCGCCCCCTCCGCCTGGACACACAGGACTGGCGCTGTAACCACCGGGGCATACATAATTGGTGCTCTAACCGGCTGGACATACAAGACTGGCCCCTTAACCGCCTGGAGATACAGAACTGGCGCTCTAAATGCCTGGATATACAGGACTAGCACTCTTGTTGCCTAAACGTACCGGAGTGGCCCTCTTACCGCCTTGATATCCAGGACTGGAGCCCTAACCGCCTGGACATACGGAACTGGCGCGTTGGCCGCCTGGACATACGTAACTGGCACTCTAACCGCCTGGACATACATGACTGGCGTTCTAACAACATATGGACACAGGACATGCGCTCTAACCACCTGGATATGCAGGACTGGCGCTCTAGCTGTCATGGTCATATCCCCTTCCAGGAAATGAAAAGTGCAATGACCGATTTGAAGAATACATACCCAAAAATAAAATTCCGAGGACGAAGAGATTATTGTTAGATTAGTTCTCAGAAATGCGTCCATTGTAATTTTTCGTGTGGGTACCTTGGCTGAGGTGACCACCCTGCCCAAAGCTGGATTGTACCTTGACTGAGATCATCAAACGGCCCATAGCGGGATGGTTCCTTGACTGGCGTGCCACACGGCCCATATCGGGATTGTTCCTTTACTGAGATGACGAGACGGCCCATAACGGGATTGTACTATGACTGAGGTCACCACATGGCCCATAGCGGTATTATATCTTGACTGAGATGGCCCGGTGATCCATAGCGGGATTGTACTTTGACTGAAGTGACCAGCCGACCCATAGCGGGATTGTACTTTGACGGAAATGACCAACCGACCCATAGCGGGATTGTACCTTGACTGAGATGACCAGACGGCCCATGACGGGTTGTACCTTGACTGAGATTACCCGGCGGCCCATAGCGGGATTGTACTTCGACTGAAATGACCAGCCGACCCATAGCGGGATTGTACCTTGACTGAGTTGACTAGACGGCCTACAGCGGGATTGTACTTTGACTGAAGTGACCAGCCGACCCAAAGCGGGATTGTACCTTGACTGAGATGATCAGACGGCACATAACGGGATTGTATCTTGAATTAAATGACCAGACGGTCCATAGCGGAATTGTACCTTGACTGAGGTCACAACATGGCCCATAGCGGGATTGTATCTAGGCTGAGATTACCACACAAACCACAGCGGGATTGTACCGTGACTGAGGTCACCACATGGACTATAGCCGGATTGTACAGTGACTGAGCTCACCATATGACCCATAGCGGGATTGTACCGTGCCTGAGGGGTAGATACTTCATGTAGGAAGCTATTGTCTGAGTCTTTGTGCAGCTGAAAAGGCTCAAGTCTAGACACATTGTTGTCCCCAGACTTGGCTATTGTATGCATTGTCTTGTGATTCTTACATGGAGTATGAACCGCCTGAGGTCACCACATGGCCTATAGCGGGATTGTATCTTGACTGAGATGACCACACGGCCCATAACGGGGTTGTACCTTGACTGAGATGACCAGACGGCCCACAGCGGGATTATACCGTGACTGAGGTCACCACATGGCCTATAGCGGGATTATACCATAATTGAGCTCACCACATGACCCATAGCTGGATTGTACCGTGACTGAGCTCACCACATGACCCATAGCCGGATTGTACCGTGTCTGAGGACACCACATGTCCTATAGCGGGATTGTATCTTGACTGAGATGACCACACAGCCCATAACGGGATTGTACTTTGACTGAGATGACCAGACGGCCCATACCGGGATTGTATCATGACTGAAATGACCACGCGGCCCATAGCGGGGTTGACCAGATGGTCCATAGCGGGATTGTACCTTAACTGGGGTGACCACACGGCCCATAGCGGGATTGTATCTTGACTGAGATGACCACACGGCCCATATCGGGATTGTACCTTGACTGAGGTGACCAAACGGCCCATAACGGGATTGTATCATGACTGAAATGACCACGCGACCCATAACGGGATTGACCAGCAGATGGTCCATAGCGGGATTGTACCTTAACTGGGGTGACCACACGGCCCATAGCGGGATTGTACCTTGGCTAAGGTGACCGCACCGTCCATTGCGGAATTAGATACCTTGACTGAGGCGACTACACGTCCCATATCGGGATTGTACCTTGACTGAGGTGACCACACGGTCCATAACGGGATTGTATCTTGACTGGGGGCCCTATGGTCCATAGCGGGATTATAAACATTGACTGTACCTTGACTGAGGCGACCACACGTCCCATATCGTGATTGTACCTTGACTGAGGTGACCAAACGGCCCATAACGGGATTGTACCTTGACTGAGGGTCCTATGGTCCATAGCGGGATTATATACCTTGACTGTACGTTGACTGAGGCGACCACACGTCCCATATCGGGATTGTACCTTGACTGAGGGTTCTATGGTCCATAGCGGGATTATATACCTTGACTGTACCTTGACTGAGGCGACCACACGTCCCATATCGGGATTGTACCTTGACTGCGGTGACCAAACGGCCCATAACGGGATTGTATCTTGACTGGGGGCCCTATGGTCCATAGCGGGATTATATATCTTGACTGAGATGACCACACGGTCCATATCGGTATTGTACCTTGACTGCGGTGACCACACGGTCCATAGCGGGATTACACCTTGACTGAGGTGACCACACAGCCCATATCGGGAATGTACCTTGACTGCGGTGACCACACGGTTCCCAGCGGGATTATATACCTTGACTGAGGCAATCGCACGACCCGTAGCGGGATTGTACCTTGACTGAGGTGACCACACGACCCATAGCGGGGTTTTACCTTGACTGCGGTGACCACACGACCCATAGCGAGATCGTACCTTGACTGAGGTGACCACACGGCCCATAGCGGGATTGTACCATGACTGAGGTGACCACACGCCCAATAACGGGATTGTACCATGACTGAGGTGACCACACGTCCAATAACGGGATTATACCTTGACTGCGGCGACCACACGGTTCATATCGGGATTATATACCTTGACTGAGGCAACCACACGGCCCATAGTGGGATTGTACCTAGACTAAGGTGACCACACGGTCCATAGCGCGATTGTATACCTTGACTGAGGTGGCCACACAGCCCATAGCGGGATTGAACCTTGACTGAGGTAACCACACGGTCCATAGCGGGATTATATGCTCTGAGTGATGTGACCAAACGACCAATAGCGGGATTGTACCTTGACTCTGGTGACCACACGGCCTATAGCGGCATTGTACCTTGACTGAGATGACCACACGGACTATAACTGGATTGTATCTTGACTGAGGTTACCACACGGCCCATAGTGGAATTGTACCATTACTGAAGTGACCAAACCGTCCATAACGGGATTATATACCTTGACCCACGGCCCATAGCGAGATTGTACCTTACCTGAGGTGACGAGACGGTACATAATGGGATCGTACCTTGACTGAGGTGACCACACGGCCCATAGCGGGACTGTACCTTGATTGAGGTGACCAAACGGCCCATAGGGGGATTGTACCTTGATTGAGGTGATCAAACGTCCAATAACGGGATTGTACCTTGACTGAGGTTACCACACGTCCAATAACGGGATTGTACCATGACTGAGGTGACCACACGTCCAATAACGGGATTGTACCTTGATTGAGGTGACCACACGACCCATAGCGGGATTTTACCATGACTGAGGTGACCACACGTCCCATAGGGGGATTGTACCTTGATTGAGGTGACCACACGTCAAGTAACGGGATTGTACCTTGATTGAGGTGACCAAACGGCCCATAGGGGGATTGTACCTTGATTGAGGTGACCAAACGTCCAATAACGGGATTGTACCTTGACTGAGGTTACCACACGTCCAATAACGGGATTGTACCATGACTGAGGTGACCACACGTCCAATAACGCGATTGTACCTTGATTGAGGTGACCACACGACCCATAGCGGGATTTTACCATGACTGAGGTGACCACACGACCCATAGCAGGATTTTACCATGACTGAGGTGACCACACGTCCAATAATGGGATTGTACCATGACTGAGGTGACCACACGTCCAATAACGGGATTGTACCATGACTGAGGTGACCACACGTCCAATAACGGGATTATATCATGACTGAGGTGACCACACGTCCAATAACGGGATTGTACCATGACTGAGGTGACCACACGTCCAATAACGGGATTGTACCATGACTGAGGTGACCACACGTCCAATAACAGGATTGTACCTTGATTGAGGTGACCACACGTCCAATAACGGGATTGTACCATGACTGAGGTGACCACACGTCCAATAACGGGATTGTACCTTGATTGAGGTGACCACACGACCCATAGCGGGATTTTACCATGACTGAGGTGACCACACGTCCCATAGGGGGATTGTACCTTGATTGAGGTGACCACACGTCAAGTAACGGGATTGTACCTTGATTGAGGTGACCAAACGGCCCATAGGGGGATTGTACCTTGATTGAGGTGACCAAACGTCCAATAACGGGATTGTACCTTGACTGAGGTTACCACACGTCCAATAACGGGGTTGTACCATGACTGAGGTGACCACACGTCCAATAACGGGATTGTACCTTGATTGAGGTGACCACACGACCCATAGCGGGATTTTACCATGACTGAGGTGACCACACGACCCATAGCAGGATTTTACCATGACTGAGGTGACCACACGTCCAATAATGGGATTGTACCATGACTGAGGTGACCACACGTCCAATAACGGGATTGTACCATGACTGAGGTGACCACACGTCCAATAACGGGATTGTACCATGACTGAGGTGACCACACGTCCAATAACGGGATTGTACCATGACTGAGGTGACCACACGTCCAATAACAGGATTGTACCTTGATTGAGGTGACCACACGTCCAATAACGGGATTGTACCATGACTGAGGTGACCACACGTCCAATAACGGGATTGTACCTTGACTGAGGTGACCACACGTCCAATAACGGGATTGTGCCCTGACTGAGGTGACCACACGGCCATTAAAGGGATTGTACCTTGACTGAGGTGACCACACGGCCCATAGCGGGTTTTTAAACAACAAACTACATATTTTTATTTTTCAATGTTTATTTCACTAGGTTGAAAACAGGCATTATGAAATATCCAGTTGGAACGCTCTTTGGAGATATATAGGTATTTCATAATGTTGAAATAACTCAAAATGTTGAAATAAATCTTGTTTCGGAAGACATTCATAAATTGACTGGCTTTGAATAATTGAATCAATTAAATGCTTGGAAAAGCAACACATAAAGAAAAATTACAATCCTAGTGATAGATTTCTTTGCCCAGGTTAAGAAAAACCATGTAGTTTATGTGTCGAAGTACATTTGTAGCATCTAGACAATTAGACCAGAACACTATTATCATTGATCTTTTGTGCGAGGAAAATTATAAATAATCTGAGATTAAACAAGTTAACGTGTTGAACCAGTTTCTGTTATATGAATTAGAGAAGATGTGTTTCGCCGAATGAGAGACAGGGATGACTGCATCTGTTCATCATTGGCGCTCACTGACAAACAATTAACACACTATCTTCAATCGCTTAATAGGACAGATAAGTCATAAACTCATTTATCCCTGAATTCCAGATGAAGATAGATTAAAACATCTTTAGGGGTTCGCGTATGGACGTATACTGTTATACTGGTACGTCATATTACGGATGACAGAGGTATATTATTCAACGCGCTGTATGGTCGTGAATACCCAAGTAAAATAAAACTAGAACACTAAATCCCTTTTCATCTGCCATTTTCAGGTTTCCTTGGTATCGATTGCAACAATATTTTAATCTGTTATCTGGGTTTTGTAGTAAATATAGGCTATACTGACGCATACACATACACTGGGTCATTGACGTATGGCACTGCTTTGTGTCATTGAGGTATAGCACTGCTCTCATCCAGGTCATTGAAGTATAGCACTGCTCTCATCAGTTTTGTTGAAGTGTAGCACTGCTACATCTGGGCCATTGAAGTATGGCACTGCTCTCTTCTGGTCTAGTGAAGTACATGTATAGCACTGCTACATCTGGGCCATTGAAATGTGGCACTGTTCTCATCTGGGTCATTGAAGTATAGCACTGCTACATCTGGGCCATTGAAGTGTGCCACTGCTCTCATCTGGGTCATTGAAGTATAACACTGCTACATCTGGACCATGGAACTACGGCACTGCTCTCATTCTGGGTAATTGAAGAATGGCACTGCTCTTATTTGGGTCTTTCAAAGTGACATTTCTAAACACTTGACTCGTGTCGTATCAGATGTGGCAGTGGAGCCGTTATTTGTCTTTGATAAGAAAATATTGCAAAATTTATGAACGAATACTTCAGAATTAGATAATGCTGTAGAAGTCCAGTATGATATGACTATAATAAATATTCCTCTGTGTCTGAACGTTAATTACAAAGAATTGCATTTGAGATATTTGGATATAGGTCGCTATCATGAATGTAAATCTCGGAGACCTTACTATTCTTAGGGCACACTATTTAATGTAACATATTTCTTATACGCGTAACTTTCTCTAATATTTCGACTCTAATTCATATCCCAACAGTTATACTTTTCACGGCATCAATTCTGAATTTGTGAATTCTGATTGTGAAATTTGAGGAATATCGCCATTAAATCGTCGACACCATCTATGTAACACCATCTATGTAACTGACACCATCTATGTAACTGACACCATCTATGTAACTGACACCATCTATGTAACTTTTGTGTGACGTTGGCTCATTAACGTTAGTACACACGCTGAGGCCTAACCTCTAGATTATCATAGCATGCGAGTTATTGTGAATTTTGTTTTAATGTTGAAAAATACACAAATTGTGTCCAGATTATCTGTAAAGTTTCGCTGTTGCATGGATGTATTGCTGCTGAAATATTGGCGAAAACGTCCGATGTCGCAGATAAGAACTATGCTACGCACTACAGTATAAGGATTGAGGAATTCTAAGATGAGATGCTTTTATTCTGTACATACAACCATTGTCAGAGGCGATTGTGGATAGTTTTAATGGGTGAGTTTAAGTCATCTTCTTACAATCGTTCAGATGATTGGTCTAGAGAACTCAAGGAACAACGTTTAATAAGAGTTCACCATTCTTGGCTAAAGACTGCTAAGTTTGACTGAGAGATGTTCCGCTTATAGAATCAATAAAGAAGGAGAATGAAATTGAATTTAAAGTACTCCAAAATGCTAAGTCAAATCTTGTTGTGTATTTTAGGATCAAGGCACTTGCACGTAAGAACTTTCAGGATACGTTTGTAATTCATGAAGACGTTTATACATGTCTGTGTTAAGACTGATGCTCCTTGTACTGAATTGTGAGCAACATTTAGCACTTCAAATTAACAGTGTCACTTTAATGTTATCCTTCATCAGTATTCTGCGCCTCGATTCACAGGAGACGGCTTAAGTCCCCAAGGTATTTGCACTCATTCCCCTGTATTAAACCTCCCAAGCTGTCACATGCATGAATGTTACGAGCTCTTCAATTAAGTCTTGCTTAAATGTCCGCATGCATTATTTCTTCTTTCTAGCATTTACACAATGACGTAACTTCAAATGTTGTGCCTATTCTAACCCTAGTCATACAGAATATCCGTAGACTACAAATGCGCAGCTCAAATACTGAGTATTGCATAAAAGGCAGCAAGAACAAAATATGTGTATCTGTCATCTTCAAGTACTCAGTATGTAGCACAGACCGAATTCCCCCAATATACTGGACAGGACGACCGTGACTTGGATTCGAGTTATTTATTCAGGGAATGCTTCGGCGGTGCTTCGGGATATGGAGATCCCACATCATGTGATGAAGACAATCGAAGAATTGTACAGAGTTCGGAATTCACAGAGATCGGATTCAGAGATCTGAGATCAGTCCTATAAAAATATAAATATACAACAGACCATAAATATATATACGAATGCTATGGTCATTACCAATCTCCTTACGAGATCACATCACTATAGTTTACTTATTTATATAATATAGTGAGATATGTACAAAATCCCAAGCAATATCTATAATAGCATGAATAGCATTCCTGATGACATAATAGCATTATAGCATTCCTGATAGCATAATAGCATTATAGCGTTCTGATAATAGGATTAATTATATAATAATTAATATGCACATCTGGTAGAATATAAGTCCAATTTCTAATTAGAATCGATAGTCAAGTATAGATCAGGATTGGCAACTAAATGGCAAATCTGCTCACCTTGTCGTGTTTGAAGTTTGTCCATTTTAATTAGTCAACTTTGGAGCTTGTCAAAAATCAATAGTTAACTCTGCACAATTTTCGTCTTTTTTTCAGCGTGTATAACAAAACAACTCTGCAAAATAATTACACTTAGATTTGTATTTACAGAAACCCTCCATTATTCCACCTCTTGGAATTCGTGTGAAACCACACATTGTAGCAGCTGGTATTAAGCTTAGTCAAATTTTACCCAACAAGCTCTCATCAGTTTCACCATGGCAGTTTGCCAGACCAGAAGTAGATATTAAAATGACAAAATATAAGAAGGCAGACACGAGCCATCTCGTGTATAGACAAGAATTTGGTCTACTGAGAGAAAAATACAGATCGCATCAAGCTATTTTATATATACATATGGGTTCTAAAGATGGTTAGAGAGTAGCGTGTGTTACTATCTTAAGTTCCGAAACTAAAACCTGTCGACTTCCAGGTAAAAGTTCGATTTTCACTGCCGAAGCCAAAGCTCTGTTGTTAACTTTACAAGGTATTGGGTCTACTATGTCATATTCTCAGATTCACTGTCATGCCTTCAAACGATTGAGAATGGAACTTCAACTCATCCCACCATTTTGAACATTCTACATGTACATATGATCGTAGATTTCACCAACAGATTCATGTTGTGTTTGTTGGTTGACTAGCCACGTTGGCATCAAAGGAAATACTGAAGCTGATGAAATAACTAAGGCAGCCTTAGATAATGAGGTTGATCGTGTTGGAATCCCATATGGCGATTTCAGACCCTCTATCTGTGCTTATGTGAGAAAGCTCTTTCAATCTTTATGGGATGCTGTGGATAATAACAAACTTCATGTGTTTCAAAAAACTGTAGGATATACTCATCTGAGCAAGAATCGGCCATACACGATTAACTCACGAAGATTTACTAAAAAAGGAACCAGCCCCAAGTGTATTTCATGCCACGAAGATCTCAAAGTGAAACATATTCTGATCGACTGTATAGATTTTTAAGATTGTAACAGATTTTTTTTATCAAGCAGCTACTTTAGAAGATCTTTTTAGTCGGGTAAAAGAAGACTGTATTTTAGGTTTTTTGAGAGAAATCGGTTTGTTGTATAAATGTTAATGTATGTACATGTTTTTGGTGTGTTGTGTTGATTACTTCTGGATTGCTGGGTTATTAACTTGTTGGAATACTTAGCATTTTAGCTATATAGCTGAAATATTGCTGAACGCGACGATGAACCTTACTTCTCTCTCTCTCTCTCTCTCTCTCTCTCTCTCTCTCTCTAAAGATATCAATATTTTCTATTCATATCAATGTTACAACCAATTATTGTGACATTGTCTGATTGGTTCACAATAATCTCTGCACGAATTGCCATGACGGTTGTTGACGACTGTTGGGTAACATGCACCAGATTACACTCTCAGAAATATTCAGGGAGTAATCCTGAATAGATCAGGCTGCACATACACAACTCAATTTCAGGGATTTTACCTGAAATCCAGGGATAATTTCCTGAAATTCAGGTATATCATCTATGAATTAAAGCTAAATTACCTGAATGTTAGGGGATTTTACGTACCTGAATAGGGTTGGAACTTACTAACCATGGTGGTAATTTTGCCTGAATTTCAGAAAAATCCTCTCATTCGGGGATCTTTTTTTCTGAAATTCAGGAAATTATCCCTGGATTTCAGGTAAAATCCCTGAAATTGAGTTGTGGGTGTGCAGCCTGATCTATTCAGGATTATTCTCTGAATATTTCTGAAAGTGTAGGAGCAAGTATTTTACCATCAGTGATACAGCCTCTGATCTCAGGAGTGACGTGTCGCTAATAATTTTAATCTCGTCAAGACAGTTACTGTGTGGAGTCTGGCCTGGGGATATTGATAGCTCTTATTATTGTGTTTGGTCACTGTTCTCGGGATGAGGCAAATAGGATTTCTTCCTTAAGGTGGTTTATACCGCGCACATCTGCACGATAAGCTATATACCCGTAAGGATTGACAAGGTGTGACTGCGTGCAAAACTTTGCAACGTCATAAAACAAATTGTCAATAAACATATTTTCTGCACCATGTTTTGCTAGTTAACAATTTTACAGACCAATATCGGGACAAACAGATCGCACATATGGGTATGATATGTACGTTGGAATCTACCGAAAAGCAAGTTAAATACAGAGATAACCAGGACAATGAGCCTACGTGGTTGACTGATGCAACTTTTCCCAACAAACTCAGATACATGATCACTTAAGGAAGGAGAAATCAATGAGTTCGAGGTTATTTCGCTTCCAGCCACTCATACTGATATACCCAACTGCATAGAAAGTCCAAAAAACGCTCGATATATATACAGCTAGATTGCAATGATGTCAAAGTCCAGGTGGAACATCATAGTAGGATCCTGTCGCTTGCTATTCACAAAAACCCGAAATGGTTTCTTCTCGCTTTGAGTCACAGAAGGTTGAAAAGGCGTGTTGGATTTCTGGCACTGCGTTCTAAATTGTGTATTTTGTTCATTTTAATTCTGGTTTGAGCTCCAGGTATCTGATCTTGAATCAAACGAGCAGCTGAGACAGGGAATAAACTTCGTCCAAAAAATATTCGCCAGTCATTTCACAAGAAGATGTCCTTGTTGTCATCGTGGTATCATTAGAAATTGTTGACCACCGTCTATCCTGTGAATAACTACAGTGTTCATAAACAAATGTGTTTATGCCTACACCAAAGTGAGTGCAAACCTTGTCTCCGAACAAGCGTATTTCTATAAGTGACTCGGATCTGGCACCTATCTTCGGCAATTTCTCCATTCGTCTCTCAACGATACGTATTACAATCGAGGTTAGAATAACGGGCAAATCTGGTCTAAAAACAGTTTTAAAGATTTTCGAAGAGAGTGATAGAAGATAAGACACTGTCTTTAATTGAGGGAGCAGTTACAGGCTTACCCGGATCATTAATTAGTCATCATTAGAGAGATGGCCATGTGACATCAGCGTGACGAAGAACCAATCAGATCTGCGGATATAACGAACTCTGCTCATGTGAACTTCAATAAATAGATCACTCTATCTTCACTCGAATTAGGAATGATTTTTTTCAATGTACATCACCCACATCTCTTGATCAATGCATATAGCTTCGAATAAAATTAGAGGTTATACCTTGCCGGGCATGCAGGTCAGATTTCCATTTAGTCAATTTGAGTAGACACCGTTGTATCCATAGATATGTAATTTTCTTTTGAATAAATACCGCAAAGAATTTGAAGAAAAAACTACTTTCAAACTTCAAGCAGTCAATGAAATAGGCAAGCATTTTGTTCATACACGTGCAAGAACTACTCTAAACGTCTCCAATCAAAACTAAGACATCAGAAACAAAGTTTTTATTACATTTTGTCTTCGCTAGTCTTATGGACGAATGCTTGCAGCTTCGTATGAAGCTGCTTTTACTTATATTCTGCTTGGACCTTAGCTATCATCAGAAGGCCAGGCCTGAAGAGTACATGTATATTGTCAGTTCTAATTACATGATTGTTAATGTGGGGATAACTCAAATAGCCTATGAGCTTATGCTGTTATCGGGACAATTACCTGTTATCACAGTTCACAATCATGTAACCGTGTTCATGCAGAATCAACCCGGAAGATATGCCAGTAAAGCTCCCCGCCTGACAAGTGAAGCATGAATAAACTCGCCCTAATGAGAATGTGTGTCACAATCTGACGTTCAGGTGACATTGTGACAGGTCACTGATGGTGTCCACCAAACATCCCGTGATAGGAATTTTACTCGGACTGTTAGCATCAAATGATGAACCTTATACTTCTTTACCTGATACTTAACTGAGAATAAACATTTGTCGTTGTTTGTCAGATTGTGAGCTCCGTGAGAAAGTCGGATTCAGTCAAAGTTACATAGGGCACAAAGAGGTTTAGAACGCATATGACAGCAGATCGCATTTCTTATGTGAATTTATCATGTTACTTCCAGGAAGAATACGTTGAGCATTTCACTGGTTCACGAATATAAATAATTACAATATATCCTCAAAATATTTCCCACAGATTTGGCCGAAGCTGAATAAATTAGATTTAAGATGTAGAATTTCTATCACGATGTCTTCTTGGGATATATATTTTATTCAACCACAAGAATATTTCAAGACAAAGACTGATTTGTGATATTCTCTAGCTTTATACTTGTCTCACGTGAATACAAAATTATATGCTGGACACTCTTTTCCTTACAATTTATATTTCGATGAAGATATTAGGCAAATTTTTCGCGAAACTTTACTTACGTGAACAAATGCCTATATTCTGAGAACTCTTTCCGTTACAGTTGATATAATCGATGAAGATAGTTGGCGTGGTATTAGGTTTGATAGATCGATGACTCCACATGGCAGTTAGGGATACATGAGATATCTCGTTGGTTATAGCCAGATAAGTCACTGTGTCCTGTAAAATCGTGCTCTCGACAGTTGATATTGAAAAACATAAATAACCACTAATTCATGAAGAGATGGGATTGTTACTTAAACTCCATCGCAAAAACATTGTTACTTAAACTTCATTGCAAAAACAATCTTAACATGTGCAAATGGCCTTTAACATTGTGAGGTAAGATATGAAATCGCATGTTACATAAATCTAAAAAGGTGTCATATAACTGACACGAGAAGTTCATTAACTGACACGAGGGGTTCATTTGAAGTGATGTAAACTCCTTTGTCTTGAATGTTATTGGTAGATGGTCATGTTTATGCGTAAGTGACCTTTACAGTTTATGAGATGTGTATTGTTACTTGGCTTATATGTATACCAATTTGTGGTGTGATGGAAATTTTACGTTGATAGTTCGATACAATATGCTATTGTTTTATGCCTAGGGAGAGGCACCTTGCTGATGAGAGAATGTTCACAGAGGGCATGTACATGTAGTGTGTCGTTGAGGATTGTCACTTCTGTCTAAATCAGTTATTTATCATGGCCAACAAGTCTCCGCCTCTGGTAACTATAATGAGCGAAGTGATTTTTCTTACCACTCTAACATGTTTAGTCTAATCAAAGGTAACAATACAAGGTATGATGTCAATCAGCTGCTCATGTATCTCATGTCGACCCATATCCTCTCTTTTCACCTGTATACTTCACTTCAATTGTTCCTTTAACCCGAGACTTTATAATCTCATTATTAAGTCTCTGGTTTAATAGATATGATTCATGTAGTTTTGCCGACTATGACACTTCTTAAAAATGATATAGTCATGAAATTGTCTCCAACTCGTGTACAAGGTCTGACCATGGAGTTTATACAGCTGATGCCAATCTGTGCTTATATAGATTGTTACGTCAACAAAACGTAACAGAAAGATGTGTGAAGTCAAGGATTAAATATCAAATATTTATTCACAATACTAAAATCATATACAAATTAAGTAAGGTTAATACAACAAATAAATGTGTGAAATATAGTCTTACTGTTCAATGCTATACCGGTGTATATTTTACACAAATCGCTCTTCTGTATAATGGTAATCCAGCACTGCTCAGTTATACACCGTCCCAGTAAATGTCCAATATCCGATGGTGTCAACAAATAGCGTAGACCATGCAGCAGCTAACAGTCAATACACAGGAGTAAGTAATCCAGCAGTCCGTATTTACAGGCAAAGGTAACACTGCATAACAGACTCACATAAAAGCCAGTTTGAATTCCCTCCTAAATAACTGAGTGACACGCTATTTATACTCTATGAGACATTCTAGATCATTCTACAAATCAATAAGCTTCTAGAATACACAGCATTGTCGCATCATCTGACCGACATACAATTCACAATTCAAATAGCCTTCGAGAAAGCTCCAGATGGCTGACCCACATAACATTACGTAAACAAGCTTACGTCAGCCCTATTATTCGAGAAACATCCACAATGTCTAATAATAGACTACAATACCATGACACTCTCCCTTTTAAAAAGAAAGAAAGTTTCAACTTTGGAACTTTCTTGGCAATTCAAATCATTATTGCTAAACAATTCTATATTACAACAGCAAAAATGTTGACAAATATATGTACATTATATGCGAGACAAACAATCAGCAATCAAATTGTTCTTGCCCTTAATATGTCTGATTTCAATATTGTATTCTTGTAACATCAAACTCCATCTCAACAATCTTTGATTTTTGTTTTTCATCTTACTTATGAAAACAAGTGGATTGTGATCACTGAATACAGTAATTGACAATGATGAAGAAGTAACATAAACATCAAAATGTAGATTGTCAATTGTAGAATAATTTCTCTGATTTTTATCAAATTTACGTGAAAAATAACATATTGGGTGATCTACACCATCTAAACCTTCTTGTAACAAAACGGCACCAGCAGCAACATCACTAGCATCTACAACCAGTTTAAAAGGTGAATCAAAATCTGGTGCTGAAAGAACTGGCGCACTCTTGAGTATGGATTTCAAGTTTTCAAAAGCTGATTCACATTCATCGGTCCAAACAAAACTTGCCCTTTTTCTTAGGAGTTGAGTTAAAGGCTCAGTAATATCTGAAATTTTTTTACAAAATTTTCTGTAGTAACCAGCCATACCGAAGAAACGCATCAGTTGTCTCCTACATGTTGGTCTTAGAAATAGGGAGACAGCACTAACCTTAGCATCTACAGGTTTTACCTGACCCTTACCTGCAACATGACCCAAGAATGTCACACGTGCATGTCCAATTTCACTTTTTCCAAGGTTGACTGTCAGCTTGGCGTCACTTAGTCGATTGAACAGTGCGCGAATTCTCTGTAGATGATCTTCCCATGTGTCGCTGTAGACAATGACGTCATCAATGTAAGTCTCACATCCTTCCAAACCAGAAGTCACACGGTTGATGAGACGCTGGAACGTGGCCGGAGAATTTTTCATTCCAAATGGCATGAATTTTGTACTGGAACAGACCCTCCGAAGTGACGAATGCTGATATCCCCTTCGAACGATCTGTCAGTGGAACAAAATCCTTTCAGAAGATCAAACTTTGACACAAACTTGGCACTTCACACTTTATCAATGCAATCGTCAATGCGTGCAATAGGGAATGTGTCTGTTTTGGTCAATGTGTTCACCTTTCTGTAGTCAGCTACACATCCTGTAACTGCCATCTGGCTTTGGAACGAGGATACAAGGTGAACTCCAGTTACTATTACTTGGTTCAATAAAGTCATTGTCCAATAAATACTGAATCTCTTTTTTCATATAGTTTTCTTTAATGAGATTCAAACGATATGGGTGCTGCTTCACTGGATTAGAATCTCCGACATTGACGTCATGTGAAATGTTATCAGTCCGAGTAGTGATCGGGAAACAAATGTTCATATTGACTGAGCAGATTTCGAAGTTCTTCCCGACGCGCTGGTTCGAGATGACACAACTTGGCATCCAAATTAAGTAGAATGTCAGGGTTCTGTAATTTCGCCTCTGTCATGGGTTCTAGATACTAGATAATCCATGATCTGCATTTAGTAAACACCTTAATTACAGAGCATGCTCCATTTTATGTGAAGCGTCTTCATCGGGCAAGGCATAGTAGCAACTACCAATGACACTGGTCACTAATGTCACAAATTGTGACATTAGCTGGCGACCTGACAACTGCTAATGCCACAATTGTCGTAATTGCGACAATTGTGTCATTAGTAGCTGCTACAATTACAAGCGTCTAGTCCGTCATTCATAATTCAGCCGTCGTCCATTAGAGAATATCCGCGTCCATAATCCAAAGACCTATTCCATATTCCATATAACAGTATTAGCACCAAATTCAAAAAGACAATCATAGTATACATAAACATAGGCTGGTTTCCTGCAAGAGAGAAGCGGTCAACAGTTTTCAATGATGCCGGCAAGACATCATGATGTTTCAAAAATATCAAATCCGTATCGCTGATCAGTATTCTTAATCCACAATATTCGTTGTGAAGTAGTCATCTAAAGAATGATGTATCTCAGTCAGGCTTTGATTGTGACTGTTCATATGAGTACCATGAGGATCTTGAAGTACATGGGTTCATACGGCCCCTAGCCCCGGGTTAAGCGAAATTAGACACAAGTACGAAACGTAGCGCCATAGATCTTGCACGCTACGTTCGTATTTTGCTATCAGCATGCGATATGTATCGCCAAATTTGAGAAACTTTGAGTGGAGGCGCTTGGTGGAATAGCCCTGTTTTATAAGTTTCTGCAACAATGTTTTGCGACGTTGATTAAAATCGTCACATTTAACACAGGATCTAGCAAATGCTACTAAGCGAGATATGTATACGCCATATGCAGGTCCCACTGGAACTATTATTGGATAACACATCTTCTTGAGACAATTTGAAGCCTACCATAATTTGCAGAATATAATCATGCTGTGTACCTTATAGCTGTTAATATGCCGGTGAAGGCTCCGAGTATCCCACTGTTTTGCAGGGCTAAACCCAGAATCGACCGGCTTTTCCTTGAAACGATGTTTTTTGCCGAGCTAACCCAAAAGAAAGCAATAGAGTTATTTCGAGAAAAGTTAAGGTTATCTCTTATTTGAAAGCTCGAGTTTACGTATCACATGGAAAATGACGTTACTTTGTCAAATTATAAGGAAATATCAACTCGCAAATTATCAGTTGTATTGCACTGTGAAGGTGTATATAATGGTCACCGTGCACTAACTGATGCCAAGTGGGAAATTAGTCCTTCCCTCAAAACATCGTATATTATATGACAAGCAGTGGTTTTATTATTATTAAAGCAGAAGATTATATTTTCTTTGAATAGCAATCAAATCTGAATTTCAAAAATGACATGCAGGAGAATTTGTGTTCCGGTGATGTCATAGTTTTCTGAATGTCTTGAGATCCATATTTGGAGACTGTAGTCTGTTTTATAATTAGTCGTCTATTTTGGAGCTTGTCGAAAATCAATAAATAACTTTTCTACGGCGTGCAGAACAAACTGAACCCTAGAAAATAACTACCATTTTTCTGTGATATCGATAATATATCACGCTTGATATAACTTTGTAATTCTCTCCATATAAAACTCCAATACAGTTGTTTCATGTATCATGCCTCAATTACATGGAGAAACGTCATAATGTATTCATGCTCACTGGCACAAGGTAATTGATGCCGTATAAAGTAATAACAGGCGGTCAATGGGAGTGTCGCTTATATGCAAAATTGCCGTATGATACATCGCACACACCTTTATTACCGTACACGGCATTGTTGACCTTTGTACTAGTAAACACACGTATATTATGATGTCCCCCCTACGTTATTGAGACCCGGTACACGAAACAATTTTGCTGAAGTTTATATGGAGAGAATTACAAAGTTATTTCAAACGTGATATATTATCGATATCACGGAATAATGGTGGTGATTTTGTAGAGATCAGTTTGTTCCACACGATGCAAGTAAAAGAAAATTTATGCAGAGTTAACTACTGATATTTGACAAGCTCCAAAATTGACGACTAATTAAAATGGACAGACATTCAGGAAACTATGACATCACCTAAGAGTTTGTGGACGAGAAACCCTATCATGCCTAATCCAGGTGGAATAACACGAAGGCCATAAGTATTCAACTCGGTACATGAATATGGATAGTCTCCACTCCGCCAATACCTGACGAAGACATGATCCTTCAACAGTTGTCCGTACAGGCGATACTCCAAATAATGTCGCTCAGTTTTCGAAAACTGTAAATCTGTTATATATTTTTAATAGATAAAATTAAACACAGCTTTGTTCGGAAGCCTAGTCTAGAAGTCGTTAAACAACATTTGCAAGTTTTAAGGCCCATGCACTGAATATAATACCATGAGTCATCCTCATATAGCTTCAAGCTAGAAATAAAATATTATTATCATATACTAAATCATCATGTCTTCTCACTATCGCGTTTCCATCGGCCGATTTTGTATAAGGGTATATTTACTGCAAATGCGGAACTATATGGCATGTTTACGTTCAGCACATTAGCCTTTAACCCGGGGCTATCGTATTCATAACTCATAAGAAATATGACATCAGCGAGATAACAACTGTAGAAAATAAACAAGAACTGACCAGAGAATGGTCATCACTTTTTATCTCACTTCGTACTTTTGCATTTTCGCTTTTATCAGGACTGTTCTCTGCCCGATAAGTGTACCTTTGCCGTGCTGAAGCTATCTGTTCAATGGGATAGTCGAAATGGAAGTTGCAGCAAACATGAAGGCCCTCTGTAAACGAATTTGTTTCATTTTAGCCCCCATGAGTCTGTTAACAGGCGAGCCACGAGCCTGGAACAGCTGAAAGCTAAACCTGACTTAAAACTAGCCCAATCGAGGTCACATTGAGCCTACTTGCATGAACCCACGAGCAAAGAATCATGGATAAATTTAAAACTGTATAATTAAATATACAGCAAATCTTGTCCTTTTCATGAGGAGGAATGAGATGATCATGAGGAGGAATGAGGTGATCATGAGGAGGAATGAGATGATCATGAGGAGGAATGAGATGAAAGCGTGGTGAGTTGACCATGGACCTTGAGATGAACCATGGAGCAGAAGTTACATATCTGAGAAGTCATCTCAAGTAGAGAAAGCGCGGATAGGATTAGTGTTTGGATGCATGTCTTTGGGACGTCATACCTGTATTATGGGGTACAAATGTGCTAAATTACAGATTCGTGCAAGTTGTAGGTTTTGAGAAAAGTACATACAATGCTTTTTACATTGTTATATTCAAGGTCAACGTTATATCAGATCGTTTTATAATTAGCGCCAAAGGAAAGTCAATATCGTGTTCCCTATATTTTATCATTGTTTCTTCACTGTCTGCGTTAGTTTTTCAGAAAATGGAAGCCGTATTTTTTATATTAAGATGCTTACCACTTCAAAGGTCATGGCCAAGGCCGAGTTCTGACACAAGTTCTGACCTTGTGACATCATGTAGGTCATGTGATCTTATTTTCAGGCTGATCGCATAAGTCATCCAAGAGTTGACCCCCAAACTTTGCACTCATATAGAGACGCACCTGGAGGTCAAATGTCAAATTTAAGGTCATATTCTTTCAGTTCACCAAAGTGTTAATTAACAGTAGAAGAATCAACGCCGTAGGTTATGTCATTGTAAAATGGCGGGATTAGAAAGAGATTAAAGGAAGGTAACTACTCTTTCTTCTTACGTAACATTTCGAAAATATAACTAGCACATGACCATATATAACACTTACGAACCCTCAACTTTCTTTCAGATGTTTTCGTTAGTTTTGACTGCACAGAGGTCACAAGGAAAACAGCACCAAGGAAGAGAACTCGAAAACTGCTTGTCTAGCCTACTTATTTTATTGTATTGTTTTATTGAGCATATCTTCAAAGATTTACATTCTAATTTTCAACTGCGTCTTCTCATTCGTTCGGTCAATCCGTGAATGATTTTTCACTTTAAAGGCTTATATCTCAAAAGGCCAAGGTCAAGGTCAAACGTGTTACAACACATATAAGGGAAGTGGGAAGAGGTGCCGACATACTGACTGCGTCACATGACTTCACATAATAGTCTTCTGGTTAACCTATTCTAAAGCACATACCAAGAATCTAACGATTCGGGATATGTGTTGTATCTCAGGTACGCATTTATTGTACCTGTTCATGTGGCAACTTGGATGATATGACCACACGGCCCCTAGCCCACCCGTCAAACTTCAGGCACATACCCATTTGTGTGACAACTATTGTAACTGTAGTGCAATCTGTTTCGGCTGTAGGGCGTAGACAAAATTGGATAGAATAATAATAATAATCCATAGAATAACAATAGGTCATTCCATCCGAAATGGAAAGACCCAATAACTTCATTACTGCATTGAATGATATATAATATTAATCCTGTTAATGTTTGCAGAATTCAAACAACTGCAGGGCCATAGTTTGGATTGTCGGATGCGCATTGTGCTGTGCATGTAGTTACCGTGCAGACACACTCTGGTTACAGTGCATACACATTGTGGTTACAGTGCAGACACTGTGGGTACAGTGCAGACACACTGTGGTTACAGTGCAGACACTCTGTGATCACACTCCGGCTTTTGCGCTATTCCTAATGCCGGCTTCGGCCGCAAGGTGGCGCTAGCGCCCACTGCACTGCGGTCTGTTCCGGTTAGGCTGTCTGCTAATCTATACATGTGCAGGAGGGAATTGTATTTCGCCTCGTTCGGTCAGATTTTCTCACTGATGGAGACGTCCTTGGTAGTTTAGGTAAGTATAGTCATCAAGTCTTAATTTTACTCATTTGTACAAGCATAATAAGAGACGCTTTGTCAACAAATTGGGCAATCAAAGGTCATCGTTGTTGTTGTTATAAAACATTTGTTTAGTTATACTAGACTCTTGTGTGTCATCGACTCAGGGATAAAGGATTACTGTATCGTACGATTGTGGGGGCATTATCACTGATAATATTGTCGCGGTTCTCCTGGCTTTAATCGGATTTAATCATGTTGAGATGATTTATTCTCTTGATAAATTGCAAATGTTTGTTTTTGTTAGATTAATTGTCCTCACTTGGTAAGTTTGAGCAGGTCTATGGTTGGTGGCTTCTACGCATTTGCTGAGTGATGTTACAATAATAACTTCTAAGGAGGATTATCCATGTCAGCTATTCTTGTTTTCAAACACTATGGATAATCCTAACATGTGTCTTACTCATTGTTCACAACTTGAGTAATGTCAAACATTTTAATCTTTTAAACCGTGACTGACCCTATGAAGAGAGATGACCGTCCCTCCAACTCTGCCTCTCACCATTATGAAAACTAGGGAGATCGCGTGCCCTTTTCTATACTACTCATCGCGCACTACTCATCGCGCATGCGCACTCGACCCATTCTACTGTAGGGTGCAAGCCTGGCCCATGGAATCTGAGGTAATGAAAACCCCAGGTCTCTCGCCCCGCCACGGATTATACTAGGTAGATGATTGGCAGTAGTAGATAAGCACAAGTCGGTAGGCCTAATATTGGCCCCAGAGAATAAATTATGGAAGTGAATCAGTCAAAATATTTTGTGTGTTATGGGACAGAACAGGAATATGTAGATATATATATACATTTGTTTCAATCCATTTTGCGACAGAAATACATGGTATAATAATTAGATAGTTAAAAAAAAAGTAGCTATTAGTGCAAAAACTACTTCCTCAGTCTTTATGAGAAGTTAGAAGCCATACGGCACATTAATTTCCTGTTCTGTGTGCCTTTTCACAATAAAATTATGAAACCAATACCAGCAGTTCCAACTGAGGCGGGTCGAGTGCTTGTTTATCACATTATAATCATACAGCTACATTAACGGCTACATGGCAGTCGGGTTAACTAATAACTCGATTATTTCTCACAGTATTTGATCAAACAAACTGGCCCCTGCTGATTGTTTTTAGTGGAGTGTGGTTTAATCAGGCTGAACGGCGGGCCACCCACCATGTTTTATAACAACAACAAAGATGACCTTTGATTGCTTTATTTGTTGACAAAGCGGCTCTTATTATGCTTGTACAAACGCGTAAAAACAAGACTTGAAGAATATACTCACCTAAACTACCAAGGACGTCTCCATCAGTGGGAAAATCTGACGAAACGAGGCGAAATACAATACCCGCATTCCCTCCTGCACATGTATATATTAGCAGACAGTCTAACCGGAACAGACCGCAGTGCAGTGGGCGCTAGCGCCACCTTGCGACCGAAGCCGGCATTAGGAATAGTGCAAAAGCCGGATTCATTCGTTCCATATTTTCTTACATGTTTTCCTTATTTATCTCAGTGATATCCTATACAGAGTTTTTATTCTTCTGGTTAATATTTAAATATAAAAGAACTTATATATTATGTTAAATATATATTATGTTTTTCTATAGTTTAGTCGATCCAGTTTCAAGAATGTCACTCAAACAGTTTAGACGAAGGAGCCTAATTACTAACTTGTCTTTAAAAGTAACCGATGATACATTTGATTAGAGACGGACAACTCTGAGTTAATTTTCTTGCTGTCAGCTTCTTAATGTATTGTTCAAGAAGGTTCGACCACCCAGACGATGACTGGCGTTTATTGTTGAAGAAAGTGTATAACATATGTCGACAATATTAACCAAGGCTTGTACGGATACTGTCATATTAATTGTTTATGTACTACTTTTAGCATTATCATGAAGTTTTTGTGTGATTTTTTAACCGCTAAAAAAATTATTCACTCGAGTCATGTAGAAATGTAATTTGTATAACGCCCACCTTCCCCATGTCGAACATATGCCTATTTAATATTACCTTCTGATTGATGTGTTGTTATATCCAGCTTTATCTTGTTAAGATCTGGTTTCACATATGCTACCACCCTAAATTGCAGACTAACGTAAAACGTTTGTCGAGATAATGCTCATAAAACTTGAAATTCACCTTGAAACAAGGAACTATTAGTTTAACTGTATGATTTCCAGTTCATTGACACATTTGAGGGCTGATATATAACACGAATTGCTATATCGGCATATCGAGCTTCGAGCTGCCGTTCACTCGGAATATGTCCGCGTCTAAGATATTTCCATGATAAATGAGTATAGATGCCGAGTTTGTGTCCTACTCTGAGGGTTCAATATACATGTATGGGGATTCACACATGGGCTCTACTATACAGCATATGTAGCTCTGCTTCATCAAGACGGTGTTATCAAATATAATTTGATATTAATACAATAAAATAATAATAATCTCGAGTTAGTAGATAACATAACTTTAAATATTTCTTTAAGATGATGCTTTATCCTGGTCAGCAAACCCAGTCAGCAAACCTACTGAAGGCGAATTTATTCCTGATAGCACCGATAATATATGGATTATTCCAATTCCAAAATGGCCTAATAATATTTGGTCAATAAGAGGGGACTGGCTTTGAAGATACCTTAACATTAGATATCTTTATCTTGTCCATATAGGCGTATTCACGAGAGAATAGATATCTGTCTGCTCTGTTTTCATTCCCATTGAAAATACGTATTATGTTATATCGAAGGGTGCTGCCAAATTTCACAAATATATTGTTGTTGAAACAGCCAAGAAACTTGCAATACAACGATATTTTACTCATTACTATATAGCCTGAGATAACCTTCGCCGTACATCCTTTGCATCTAATATGGATATATATTTTGTATTGTGATCATTACCATAACCAAATGTTTATTTTAACCCTTTCTATCCCAAGTAACGAAATACCTGCTTAAAAATTCTAAGTCTTGTAACATAAAGAGAAAACATCAGAATAAATTTTTTTTTTTTCGGCCTGCTAGGTTACAGTACTTATTATGTAGCCAACTGGCAACATTGGGATGATGTGGATGTAGCTACAACAAATCAAAATTAACATTTCTTGAACGAAACTGAATGTAAATCGTTGTTACCATATCAAAAAATATAAAAAAAAGTAATAAGCAGATTGTTTAACTATGGTAACAATGTTTTTCATTCAGTTTTATTTAAAAATTGGTAATTTTGAATTGATGTAGCTACATCCACATTACCCTAATGTTGCAATTTGGCTACATAATAAGGACTAACCTAGCAGGCCGAAATAAAAAAAAGAAGACTTTTTGTTCACATTTATCCTGATGATTTAACTTGATCTTACAAGGCTAAGAATTTTTGAGCAGGTATTTCATTACTAGGGATAGAAAGGGTTAATAATCTCTAAACAGAATTTATTCTGTGAATGAATACAACAGTATGGTAAAAGGTCTCAATAATGTTGTTGGATTAACCCAATGTTGCCATTTGCCACACCGAAGTTGCAATTATAACCCAATGTTGCCAAATGGCAACACAATTTTTCACACTACTTTATATTTTTTTATACACTTCCGATTATGCGAATTTCAACTTGCTAGATGTTTATCTTGTAGATAGTACGATTATTTCGACATATGCGTAAGCATTTTCGCTAAATAAATAAAATAGAACGATATCTCATCAAAATCTCAGGACACTTTTCACATGTGATTACTTGCTGGGCGCAGCCATTTTGGGTTGACTGAAAATGTTAACCTAAAACTGTTTCGAAAGTTAAGGACTTCTTCAGCAGCTACAGGTTGATATAGAATTAGGACCTAACAACAAATTTTTCACATTGAACCAAACTTTATGAGAATAACCCAGGCGTAAAGGCGGAGGTGACAATTGGCTACGATGGGACAGAAAGGGTTGATGTTGTGACTTAATTGTATACACTATTATACACAGACACATACAGAAGTCTCTGGGTGGAATAGCCCATGGTTAACCATGTCACCATGGATTGTAAACCTTCTTTAAATGAAATGTTTTATTTGTATTAGTATTATTTTGAAGATTCCATACAATCAGATTACATCTGTGTGAGTGATTGAAAACGGCATTTCTCTCTTCTTGAAATCCCATACGGTACATCGAGTACATCGGAATGAACGGTGGGTAGTGACATTTCTCTCTTTCTGAAAAACAACGAAGGATAACCCCAAGAAGAAAATACATGGACAGAAGGCAAGGTGCAATTCTTTCTCACGAAGCCAAAAATCGCCTATATCTTAACTCAATTTCTGTATCAGGCTAGGTTCTTCTGTGACTATTCGAAGAAGAGCTTTGAAAATATACATCCATTCTTTCAGATTTTCAGATTATCAAGCCGAAAACATTCAACTTCATAACAAGCAGTTTCAGAAAAACATATTTCGTAAATCACAGAGAGTTTGTATATCAATCGACGTAGCTCAATTGACTTTGCGGTGTGTATTTGTTTCAGATTATCTGATTTATCGCTACCACAAAAACTAAACAAGAAGAATCCAGCGATTAACACCGAGATTATATTTGGACATTCAATTACATATGAAATTAAATCATTCATGCAAACCATGCCACAAGCCACCGAACTGATCCATTGAAATTCATATTATATCATGATAAATCAAAAGGCCAATAATAAGTCTGTCAAACCTGTCAAGATTAAGCAGCCTTTTATGTTTTTAATCAAAATAAATTATATATATATGCGTCACATTCGAGTGCAAAAACTTGGGCGTTATTGCTACAATAAATATATATCAATTTTAATAGCTCCGTTCAAAAGTAACTTCAACTCCAGCCTGTCTTTTGGGAGATCCAAATCTGCTCACATTTTAAAATAGATTCTGCATAACTTTACAAACATAGCCCGGTTCTTTCAAACTTCGCGTTTGTCCAAATTTGACCAACCTGATTAAAATTGCATCCTGAGTCAACCCGTTTTGTCCAGACTACGACATGAGGGATATATCAGACAAACCGCTTTACCTTTGGACAAAACGTCTAACTTTGCCACGGTATGAGGTCGACTCAAAATATCGAAACGGCATCGAATACAACATATTCGAAGGATTACTATAGATGTGCAACTGAAATTTGATAAGCACATATCCATGATACATGTAAAAGAGTGGCTCTATTAACGCCCTTAATTGATTTTGTATAATTAAATACACTGTCAGAAAATTTACTATATTGAAGTCTTTCGTCATGCCAAATTTTAATTGCTTGGCATTTTGCAACGGCAAATTTAAGCTGGCCTTCCGATACTTGAATGCTATTAATCAGAAGACATTATGACGTATTTAATTTCTCCATAGACAATATGATTTGAAGGAGTCATCCAAGATAGCCACAGAAACTACAATCTGCCAAATTGAACTGAATAAATAATCCGTTGACCTATTTCTCTATTTTGATATTCTTGAAACTTGTTACCGTGCAGCTGCACAGTCAGATATACAGAAGAGAGCTCAGATAATATTGTTCTCAATACATAATTACTGAAATAATTGTCATAACTTTGCAAACTTTTAACAGGTAATTAGGAGATGTTTAACAGGTAATTAGGAGATGTTATGACTTGTTACCTCTTAATTGCTGAGGGAGATGAATTCTGCATAACCTTAGTTCAGACGGACCAGGGACGACCTATTGTTGGTCTAGGATTGTTGGTTCAGACGGACCAGGGACGACCTATTGTTGGTCAAGGATTACTGATTCAGAAGGACCAGGGACGGCCTATTTTTGGTCTAGGATTGTTGGTCCAGACGGACCAGGGACGACCTATTGTTGGTCTAGGATTTATCAGGAATCTGAAACCAAACGACGATGATAGAATACAGATGAAATATACGGGATTATTCTTCTCCGGCAAAGTAGATATACAATAGAGCAAACCTTCTCATAACATAGTTATCGTCTGGAGACTCCTGAGTCAAAATGCTAAATGACTCTCGAGCCAAGATGTTAAATGACTAACCACAGTGAATTTGCTAAATACTTTTATATTTTGCAGTCAAGAAACACTTGAGATGACATGGAAATAAACACTCAAATTGTGGCTTGCGAATATCCAATCATGGTAAATACTTTCTCCAACACAATAGTTGAAAGTTTAATACTGACCAATCAAATACTACATGCTTGCATAATTGTTCCAGTATGCAACCAAGACATGGCGTTAAACATGATTCGTTAAAGCTTAGTAAATTCAAGTGATTTCAAGCTGTTATAGAATCAGATATGAGTGGTACACTATAGCTACAGCAAAACAGATTAGAAAATAGAATGAATCAAACTCCGAATCAGGAAACCTGACCTCTTGGCCAGATGAGCTCCACGGTCACCTTCCGCATGGTTATCTTTTTGTCAATTAACATGATTTGAAATCAGGAAATATACGAAAACATGAACTCTGCAGGATGATCAGATCAAATGACCTCTGCTCGCTGGTCAAATACGCTATATATGGTAATGTTAACCACTGAATGTAGCAGAAAAACATAAAAGTTCTTTTTTATTCAAAATTAAAAGCACAGATCCAAAATATTTCACCTGGAAATTGTTCAACATACTTAATTTTTATACCGTAGAGAAATTAACTCTTTTTCATTTCCTAGGAAAGTATAAGAAACCAGATACAATATGAATGACGTCCACAAAATTATATCATAATTTCACAACTTGTCGACAGGGAGAATATTACCATATATCCTTGATTCTATCTGCATTCTGTGATCATTGCAGAATGACATCGCTTTCATTGGTGCTACAATTTTACTTACCAACTTATATCTGTCAGTTTAAATAGTCTCTGTAGGTTATCGTAATAGAGAATAATTGTTGAAAATATCTGCGTTCACTTAAGCACATTAAATATTCTATATCAACGTGAAACTGTTCATGCAGCTCTCTCTTCCTTGTACGATATCTGTAAACTTCAGTTCGTATTCCATACATTTCTGTCAAAAAATATATATTTAAACACGTTTAATTCACCTTTTGGTGTAGTGCTTCGGGAGAAATCCTTTGAAGTTTGCCACGAAATAGTTTCCAATTAACTCAGCTTTACCAGTGCATGTCACATTCACGATGAAATATTGTACGGTGCCTGCAATATTATACATTCCGAAAAAGATCGGGCTATTATCCTTGTTGATTGATGGCCTTCGAAGCTTGACAGGGTCTGTCGATGCTCAGCGGCTGTGGAACACCGTTTATTTCTTATATTATAAGTATCAGACTATATAGATGAGTTTTACCTCAGGCTAAATTTTGATGTGATACATAGAGCACGCGTAATTGGCCTACCGGAACATAAAAATTTCTCCTCGCACTCGGATAATTTTGTGACCATGTCGTGTTCTAGTGGTGATTTCGCTCAAATGAAACTCCACATTCGTCATCCAGATATAATATAACATTCACCCTGTCAGGCAGACTACATTCTATTGTTTCTTTGATCCAAAAACCACACTGCCTTCCTTCTGGGGAATCGATCGTTGAAGATTCTTGACATTGATTGACTGATATATATCAGCATTATACATCCGGGGAACTTTGAGACGTTGAGGACCACATGGAATAACGACTCGGTTTTTAGTACACAAGACACTTGTCAACACTCTGTCCTGGTAGAGGGCGCATTGGTTGGACGCTGGAATCAACCATTCTCCTTTTCACATCCAATGTCATCCAACCAAAAATTTCAAACGCATTTGACCGATACGATAATCATAAACTAGAAGTCATAGAAAATGTGCGTTTTACTTACTATAACTAATGGTACTACAGTTGGTCTTTTCACATTGTCGCTTACAGCATGATGAGTCCTCCACTGCACTGCATGGCAAACAGTCACGATCCAAATATAGCTGTATGATTTTGAACTGAATATAGTTTATTAATGTATATATCATCATGCTCCGTGATTACGTCTTTAAAGATTCTCCTTAACTGTCAAATCGTCAATAGGAAATAAAACAAATATATACAACAAATTATTGTGTTTGGCCGGAAATGCGATCGAAGCGCGTTTTCATCTAATTGCAGTTAGATTCCAAAAACCAAGGTAGCGATAAATGACTTAGCCAAATTTGTGACATTTCAATAACTGGTGGGTTCCGCAAGGAGATTCGGATTGGACAAAAAAATGGGACATTTATAAGAGCCCATTTTCGAGAACTAAATTACTACCAGATTGATTTAATATCACAAGCATATGCAAGATATTGTCTTATTTCACCTAAACGAACAGTTGATTATGATGTCGAGTACCTTATACTCTGATTGTAATATAACCTACATCGAAGAATATCTCGTTGTTAAGTTTGAAATCCATTGGCCAGTCGTACATAGTTATAAGAGAGAGGAACACTGAATATGCCGTGTACTGTTTGATTTAATGTTTTCTTTATTAATAAGATCGGCGATGTGGCAGCGACTGTGATATGTTTGACGATAACTGAATGTGCGTTGTTTAGCAAATGACTGCTGACCCTTCTACTCTACAAATACCCTCTTCCTGCGACTGTAGTATAAATTAATACAGCAGAATAAGTTTCGTGTCCCCCAACTTTGCCTCAGTTTATATAAGCATAATGTACAATTTCTGGCACAATTTGGAGCACACGAAGTTAAGGGATTAAATGTCACCGTGGGTCACCATACAGGGTCGTCAGAATGAGAAGGAGGTGTCTAACAGATTTATATTCTGTCGATCTGGAGGCTGAACATACATAAAGAGACTAGCCAGAAACGGCCTGAAGACGGGTCTTCACAGATCTTCTTTGATTTCTACCAGGTATAAATTTTCATGCTCAACTAGCGTTACGAGTAATAAAACCCAACTCTACGGGCGGAATGTATAATTCGAGCAATGGTTATTTTATGACTAAGTGCGAATTCTATGAAATATACCGTGTGTCATTGTCACGTTCAAACGCAAATACGGTTTCAGAACAGGGATAGAGAGGAGTGGACTTGTATTCGGCACATGTATAAATGTTCAAGTGTTTTCAAATATGACAGGAGCACCATTCGGAAACTAAACAAAATTTCCGGAAGACCCCACTATAGCCAAGAAATGAGTACACCGTAATCATCACATAACCCTAAAAATACAGCTCGTCTCAACAGTTAATGTTGAACTGCGCTAGAATGCTCCTTTTCGGATTTCCAAAACTTCCCGGACCCTATATATAACATGAACCCCCGCCCTATCTATCCACAAACAGTTCAAGTTTACGACTGATTGGTAGATAACACGTTCCTGAACTGCATGTAATTTTTGTATCATTTATATTTTTCCTATCGATACACAAATTTCAAATTATCATTGTCTGTTAGATCGTGACCATGGATATCCTATAGCTGGATTTGATTCCAGCTAGGTAACATAAGCAGACTTGCCCTGTAATCCAGGTAACATGTAGTCTGGCCCTGTAGATCAGAAAACATAAGCAGACTGGCCCTGTTAATCAGATAAAATAAGCAGACTGGCCCTGTATCATCAGGTAACATGTAGTCTGGCCCTGTTGATCAGGTAACATAAGCAGACTGGCCCTGAAGATCAGGTAACATAAGCAGACTGGCCCTGTAGATCAGATCAGATAAGCAGACTGGCCCTGTACAATTAGGTAACATGTAGTCTGGCCCTGTAGATCAGGTAGCATGTAGTCTGGCCCTGTAGATCGGGTAACATAAGCAGACTGGCCCTGTATATCAGGTAACATAAGAAGACTGGCCCTGCACCTTCAGGTAACGTGTAGTCTGGCCCTGTAGATCAAATAACATCAACAGACTGGCCCTGTAGATCAGGTAACATGTAGACTGGCCCTGTACCATCAGGTAACATGTAGTCTGGTTCTGTAGATCAGGTAACATAGGCAGACTGGCCCTGTAGATCAGGTAACATAGGCAGACTGGCCCTGTAGATCAGGTAACATAGGCAGACTGGCCCTGTAGATCAGGTAACATAGGCAGACTGGCCCTGTAGATCAGGTAACATAGGCAGACTGGCCCTGTAGATCAGGTAACATAAGCAGTCTGGCTCTGTAGATCAGGTAACATAAACAGACTGGCCCTGTAGAACAGGTAACATGTAGACTGGCCCTGTACCATCAGGTAACATGTAGTCTGGCTCTGTAGATCAGGTAACATAAACAGACAGGCCCTGTAGAACAGGTAACATGTAGACTGGCCCTGTACCATCAGGTAACATGTAGTCTGGTTCTGTAGATCAGGTAACATATAGAATGGCCCTGTAGATCAGGTAACATGTAGTTTGGCCCTGTATATCAGGTAAGGTGTAGTCTGGCCCTGTAGATCAGGTAACATAAGCAGACTGCCCCTGTAGATCAGGTAACATGTAGTCTGGCCCTGTAGATCAGGTAACATGTAGACTGGCCCTGTACCATCACGTAACATGTAGTCTGGTCCTGTAGATCAGGTAACATGTAGACTGGCCCTGTAGATCAGGTAACATATAGACTGGTCCTGTAGATCAGGTAACATGTAGACTGGTTCTGTAGATCAGGTAACATGTTGACTGGTCCTGTAGATCAGGTAACGTGTAGTCTGGTTCTGTAGATCAGGTAACATGTAGACTGGTCCTGTAGATCAGGTAACAGGTAGACTGGCCATGTAGATCAGGTAACATGTAGACTGATTCTGTAGAGCAGGTAACAAGTAGACTGGTCCTGTAGATCAGGTAACATGTAGATTGGTCCTGTAGATCAGGTAAGATGTAGACTGGTTCTGTAGATCAGGTAATATGCAGACTGGTCCTGTAGATCACGTAACATGTAGTCAGGTAACATGTAGTTTGATTCTGTAGATCAGGTAACATGTAGACTGGTCCTGTAGATCATGTAACATGTAGACTGATTCTGTAGATCAGGTAACATGTAGACTGATTCTGTAGATCAGGTAACATGTAGACTGATTCTGTAGATCAGGTAACATGCAGACTGATTCTGTAGATCAGGTAACATGTAGACTGACCCTGTAGATCATGTAACATGTAGACTGGTCCTGTAGATCATGTAACATGTAGGCTGATTCTGTAGATCAGATAACATGTAGACTGATTCTGTAGATCAGGTAACATGTAGACTGATTCTGTAGATCAGGTAACATGTAGACTGACCCTGTAGATCATGTAACATGTAGACTGGTCCTGTAGATCATGTAACATGTAGGCTGATTCTGTAGATCCGGTTACATGTAGGCTGGTCCTGTAGATCATGTAACATGTAGTTTGATTCTGTAGATCAGGTAACATGTAGACTGGTCCTGTAGACCATGTAACATGTAGTTTGATTCTGTAGATCAGGTATCCTGTAGACTGGTCCTGTAGATCATGTAACATGTAGTTTGATTCTGTAGATCAGGTAACATGTAGACTGGTCCTGTAGATCATGTAACATGTAGACTGGTCCTGTAGATCATGTAACATGTAGACTGGTCTTGTAGATCATGTAACATGTAGGCTGATTCTGTAGATCAGGCAACATGTAGACTGATTCTGTAGATCAGGTAAGATGTAGACTGACCCTGTAGATCAGGTAACAAGTAGACTGGTCCTGTAGATCAGGTAAGATGTAGACTGGTTCTGTAGATCAGGTAACATGTAGACTGATTCTGTAGATCAGGTAACATGTAGACTGGTCCTGTAGATCAGGTAACATGTAGACTGGCCGTGTAGATCAGGTAACATGTAGACTGGTCCTGTAGATCAGGTAACATGTAGACTGGCCGTGTAGATCAGGTAAGATGTGGACTGGTTCTGTAGATCATGTAACATGTAGGCTGATTCTGTAGATCAGGTAACATGTAGTCTGCTTCTGTAGATCAGGTAAACATGTAGTCTGATTCTGTAGATCAGGTAACATGTAGACTGGTCCTGTAGATCAGGTAACATGTAGTCTGCTTCTGTAGATCAGGTAACATGTAGTCTGATTCTGTAGATCAGGTAACATGTAGTCTGATTCTGTAGATCAGGTAACATGTAGACTGGTTCTGTAGATCAGGTAACATGTAGTCTGCTTCTGTAGATCAGGTAACATGTAGACTGGTTCTGTAGATCAGGTACCATGTAGGCTGATTCTGTAGATCAGGTAACAGGTAGTCTGCTTCTGTAGATCATGTAACATGTAAACTGGCCCTGTAGATCAGGTAACATGTAGACTGGTTCTGTAGATCATGTAACATGTAGGCTGATTCTGTAGATCAGGTAACATGTAGTCTGCTTCTGTAGATCATGTAACATGTAAACTGGCCCTGTAGATCAGGTAACATGTAGTCTGATTCTGTAGATCAGGTAACATGCAGTCTGATTCTGTAGATCAGGTAACATGTAAACTGGCCCTGTAGATCAGGTAACATGTAGACTGGTCCTGTACATCAGGTAACATGTAGTCTGATCCTGTACCTTCAGGTAACATGTAGTCTGATTCTGTAGATCAGGTAACATGTAGCTTGGTCCTGTAGATCAGATAGCATGTAGACTGGCCCTGCAGATCAGATGACATGTAGACTGGTCCTGTAGATCAGGTAACATGTAGTCTGGTCCTGTAGATCATGTAACATGTAGACACCTGTAGATCAGGTAACATGTAGACTGATTCTATAGATCAGGTAACATGTGTTATGGTTCTGTATATAAGGGAATATGTAGACTGCCCTGTAGATCAGGTAAAATGTTGACTGGTCCTGTAGATCAGGTAACATGTAGTCTGATTCTGTAGATCAGTAACATGTAGTCTTGTTCTGTAGATCAGGTAACAGGTAGTCTGGTCCTGTAGATCAGGTAACATGTAGTCTGGTCCTGTAGTTCAGGTAACATGTAGACTGGCCCTGTAGATCAGGTAACATGTAGACTGGTCCTGTAGATCAGGTAACATGTAGACAGGTCCTGTAGATCAGGTAACATGTAGTCTGGTCCTGTACCATCAGGTAACATGTACTCTGATTTTGTAGATCAGGTAACATGTAGACTGGTCCTGTAGATCAGGTAACATGTAGACTGGCACTGTAGATCAGGTAACATGTAGACTGGTCCTGTAGATCAGGTAACATGTAGACTGGTCCTGTAGATCAGGTAACACGTAGACTGAAAATGGTCCTGTGGATCAGGTAACATGTAGTCTGGCCCTGTAGATCAGGTAACATAAGCAGGCTGGCCCTGAAGATCAGGTAACATAAGCAGACTGGCCCTGTAGATCAGGTAACATGTAGACTGACCCTGTAGATCAGGTAACACGTAGCCTGGCCCTGTAGATCAGGTAACATGCTCTGTAGATCAGGTAACATGTAGTCTGGCTCTGTAGATCAGGTAACATAAACAGACAGGCCCTGTAGAACAGGTAACATGTAGACTGGCCCTGTACCATCAGGTAACATGTAGTCTGGTTCTGTAGATCAGGTAACATATAGACTGGCCCTGTAGATCAGGTAACATGTAGTTTGGCCCTGTATATCAGGTAAGGTGTAGTCTGGCCCTGTAGATCAGGTAACATAAGCAGACTGCCCCTGTAGATCAGGTAACATGTAGTCTGGCCCTGTAGATCAGGTAACATGTAGACTGGCCCTGTACCATCACGTAACATGTAGTCTGGTCCTGTAGATCAGGTAACATGTAGACTGGCCCTGTAGATCAGGTAACATATAGACTGGTCCTGTAGATCAGGTAACATGTAGACTGGTTCTGTAGATCAGGTAACATGTCGACTGGTCCTGTAGATCAGGTAACGTGTAGTCTGGTTCTGTAGATCAGGTAACATGTAGACTGGTCCTGTAGATCAGGTAACAGGTAGACTGGCCATGTAGATCAGGTAACATGTAGACTGATTCTGTAGAGCAGGTAACAAGTAGACTGGTCCTGTAGATCAGGTAACATGTAGATTGGTCCTGTAGATCAGGTAAGATGTAGACTGGTTCTGTAGATCAGGTAATATGCAGACTGGTCCTGTAGATCACGTAACATGTAGTCAGGTAACATGTAGTTTGATTCTGTAGATCAGGTAACATGTAGACTGGTCCTGTAGATCATGTAACATGTAGACTGATTCTGTAGATCAGGTAACATGTAGACTGATTCTGTAGATCAGGTAACATGTAGACTGATTCTGTAGATCAGGTAACATGCAGACTGATTCTGTAGATCAGGTAACATGTAGACTGACCCTGTAGATCATGTAACATGTAGACTGGTCCTGTAGATCATGTAACATGTAGGCTGATTCTGTAGATCAGATAACATGTAGACTGATTCTGTAGATCAGGTAACATGTAGACTGATTCTGTAGATCAGGTAACATGTAGACTGACCCTGTAGATCATGTAACATGTAGACTGGTCCTGTAGATCATGTAACATGTATGCTGATTCTGTAGATCCGGTAACATGTAGGCTGGTCCTGTAGATCATGTAACATGTAGTTTGATTCTGTAGATCAGGTAACATGTAGACTGGTCCTGTAGACCATGTAACATGTAGTTTGATTCTGTAGATCAGGTAACATGTAGACTGGTAATGTAGATCATGTAACATGTAGTTTGATTCTGTAGATCAGGTAACATGTAGACTGGTCCTGTAGATCATGTAACATGTAGACTGGTCCTGTAGATCATGTAACATGTAGACTGGTCCTGTAGATCATGTAACATGTAGGCTGATTCTGTAGATCAGGCAACATGTAGACTGATTCTGTAGATCAGGTAAGATGTAGACTGACCCTGTAGATCAGGTAACAAGTAGACTGGTCCTGTAGATCAGGTAAGATGTAGACTGGTTCTGTAGATCAGGTAACATGTAGACTGATTCTGTAGATCAGGTAACATGTAGACTGGTCCTGTAGATCAGGTAACATGTAGACTGGCCGTGTAGATCAGGTAACATGTAGACTGGTCCTGTAGATCAGGTAACATGTAGACTGGCCGTGTAGATCAGGTAAGATGTAGACTGGTTCTGTAGATCATGTAACATGTAGGCTGATTCTGTAGATCAGGTAACATGTAGTCTGCTTCTGTAGATCAGGTAACATGTAGTCTGATTCTGTAGATCAGGTAACATGTAGACTGGTCCTGTAGATCAGGTAACATGTAGTCTGCTTCTGTAGATCAGGTAACATGTAGTCTGATTCTGTAGATCAGGTAACATGTAGTCTGATTCTGTAGATCAGGTAACATGTAGACTGGTTCTGTAGATCAGGTAACATGTAGTCTGCTTCTGTAGATCAGGTAACATGTAGACTGGTTCTGTAGATCAGGTAACATGTAGGCTGATTCTGTAGATCAGGTAACATGTAGTCTGCTTCTGTAGATCAGGTAACATGCAGTCTGATTCTGTAGATCAGGTAAGATGTAGACTGGTCCTGTAGATCATGTAACATGTAGGCTGATTCTGTAGATCAGGTAACATGTAGTCTGCTTCTGTAGATCAGGTAACATGCAGTCTGATTCTGTAGATCAGGTAACATGTAAACTGGCCCTGTAGATCAGGTAACATGTAGACTGGTTCTGTAGATCATGTAACATGTAGGCTGATTCTGTAGATCAGGTAACATGTAGTCTGCTTCTGTAGATCATGTAACATGTAAACTGGCCCTGTAGATCAGGTAACATGTAGTCTGATTCTGTAGATCAGGTAACATGCAGTCTGATTCTGTAGATCAGGTAACATGTAAACTGGCCCTGTAGATCAGGTATCATGTAGACTGGTCCTGTACATCAGGTAACATGTAGTCTGATCCTGTACCTTCAGGTAACATGTAGTCTGATTCTGTAGATCAGGTAACATGTAGCTTGGTCCTGTAGATCAGATAGCATGTAGACTGGCCCTGCAGATCAGATGACATGTAGACTGGTCCTGTAGATCAGGTAACATGTAGTCTGGTCCTGTAGATCATGTAACATGTAGACACCTGTAGATCAGGTAACATGTAGACTGATTCTATAGATCAGGTAACATGTGTTATGGTTCTGTATATAAGGGAATATGTAGACTGCCCTGTAGATCAGGTAAAATGTAGACTGGTCCTGTAGATCAGGTAACATGTAGTCTGATTCTGTAGATCAGTAACATGTAGTCTGGTCCTGTAGTTCAGGTAACATGTAGACTGGCCCTGTAGATCAGGTAACATGTAGACTGGTCCTGTAGATCAGGTAACATGTAGACAGGTTCTGTAGATCAGGTAACATGTAGTCTGGTCCTGTACCATCAGGTAACATGTACTCTGATTTTGTAGATCAGGTAACATGTAGACTGGTCCTGTAGATCAGGTAACATGTAGACTGGTCCTGTAGATCAGGTAACACGTAGACTGAAAATGGTCCTGTGGATCAGGTAACATGTAGTCTGGCCCTGTAGATCAGGTAACATAAGCAGGCTGGCCCTGAAGATCAGGAAACATAAGCAGACTGGCCCTGTAGATCAGGTAACATGTAGACTGACCCTGTAGATCAGGTAACACGTAGCCTGGCCCTGTAGATCAGGTAACATGCTCTGTAGATCAGGTAACATGTAGTCTGGCTCTGTAGATCAGGTAACATAAACAGACAGGCCCTGTAGAGCAGGTAACATGTAGACTGGCCCTGTACCATCAGATAACATGCAGTCTGGTTCTGTAGATCAGGTAACATATAGACTGGCCCTGTAGATCAGGTAACATGTAGTTTGGCCCTGTATATCAGGTACGGTGTAGTCTTGCCCTGTAGATCAGGTAACATAAGCAGACTGCCCCTGTAGATCAGGTAACATGTAGTCTGGCCCTGTAGATCAGGCAACATGTAGACTGGCCCTGTACCATCACGTAACATGTAGTCTGGTCCTGTAGATCAGGTAACATGTAGACTGGCCCTGTAGATCAGGTAACATATAGACTGGTCCTGTAGATCAGGTAACATGTAGACTGGTTCTGTAGATCAGGTAACATGTAGACTGGTCCTGTAGATCAGGTAACGTGTAGTCTGGTTCTGTAGATCAGGTAACATGTAGACTGGTCCTGTAGATCAGGTAACAGGTAGACTGGCCATGTAGATCAGGTAACATGTAGACTGATTCTGTAGAGCAGGTAACAAGTAGACTGGTCCTGTAGATCAGGTAACATGTAGATTGGTCCTGTAGATCAGGTAAGATGTAGACTGGTTCTGTAGATCAGGTAATATGCAGACTGGTCCTGTAGATCACATAACATGTACTCAGGTAACATGTAGTTTGATTCTGTAGATCAGGTAACATGTAGACTGGTCCTGTAGATCATGTAACATGTAGACTGATTCTGTAGATCAGGTAACATGTAGACTGATTCTGTAGATCAGGTAACATGTAGACTGATTCTGTAGATCAGGTAACATGCAGACTGATTCTGTAGATCAGGTAACATGTAGACTGACCCTGTAGATCATGTAACATGTAGACTGGTCCTGTAGATCATGTAACATGTAGGCTGATTCTGTAGATCCGGTAACATGTAGGCTGGTCCTGTAGATCATGTAACATGTAGTTTGATTCTGTAGATCAGGTAACATGTAGACTGGTCCTGTAGACCATGTAACATGTAGTTTGATTCTGTAGATCAGGTAACATGTAGACTGGTCCTGTAGATCATGTAACATGTAGTTTGATTCTGTAGATCAGGTAACATGTAGACTGGTCCTGTAGATCATGTAACATGTAGACTGGTCCTGTAGATCATGTAACATGTAGACTGGTCCTGTAGACCATGTAACATGTAGGCTGATTCTGTAGATCAGGCAACATGTAGACTGACCCTGTAGATCAGGTAACATGCAGTCTGGGCCTGTAGATCAGGTAACATAAGAAGACTGGCTCTGAAGATCAGGTAACATAAGCAGACTGGCCCTGAAGATCAAGTAACATAAGCAGACTGGTCCTGTAGATCAGGTAACATGTAGACTGACCCTGTAGATCAGGTAACATAAGCAGACTGAGCCTGAAGATCAGGTAACATGTAGTCTGGCCCTGCAGATCAGGTAACATAAGCAGCCTGGCCCTGAAGATCAGGTAACATAAGCAGACTGGCCCTGTAGATCAGATAAAATAAGCAGACTGGCCCTGTACCATCAGGTAACATCTAGTCTGGCCCTGTGGATCAGGTAGCATGTAGTCTGGCCCTATAGATCAGGTAACATAAGCAGACTGGCCCTATATAGCAGGTAACATAAGAAGACTGGCCCTGTACCTTCAGGTAACATGTAGTCTGGCCCTGTAAATCAAATAACATCAACAGACTGGCCCTGTAGATCAGGTAACATGTAGACTGGCCCTGTACCATCAGGTAACATGTAGTCTGGTTCTGTAGATCAGGTAACATATGGACTGGCCCTGTAGATCAGATAACATGTAGTTTGGACCTGTAGAGCAGGTAACATGTAGACTGGCCCTGTAAATTAGGTAACATGTAGTCTGGCCCTGCAGATCAGGTAACATGTAGTCGGGCCCTGTAGATCAGGTAACATGTAGTCTGGCCCTGTAGATCAGGTAACATGTAGCCTGGCCCTGTAGATCAGGTAACATAAGCAGACTGGCCCTGTAGATCAGGCAACATGTAGGCTGGCCCTGTAGATCAGGTAACATAAGCAGACTGGCTCTGTAGATCAGGGAACATGTAGACTGGTTCTGTAGATCAGGTAACATATAGACTGGCCCGTAGATCAGGTAACATGTAGTTTGGTCCTGTAGATCAGGTAACATGTAGACTGGCCCTGTAGATCAGGTAACATGTAGTCTGGCCCTGTAGATCAGGTAACATGTAGACTGGCCCTGTAGATCAGGTAACATGTAGTCTGGCCCTGTAGATCAGGTAACATAAGCAGACTGGCCCTGTAGATCAGGTAACATGTAGTCTGGCCCTGTAGATCAGGTAACATGTAGATTGGTCCTGTAGATCAGGTAAGATGTAGACTGGTTCTGTAGATCAGGTAATATGCAGACTGGTCCTGTAGATCACGTAACATGTACCTAGGTAACATGTAGTTTGATTCTGTAGATCAGGTAACATGTAGACTGGTCCTGTAGATCATGTAACATGTAGACTGATTCTGTAGATCAGGTAACATGTAGACTGATTCTGTAGATCAGGTAACATGTAGACTGATTCTGTAGATCAGGTAACATGCAGACTGATTCTGTAGATCAGGTAACATGTAGACTGACCCTGTAGATCATGTAACATGTAGACTGGTCCTGTAGATCATGTAACATGTAGGCTGATTCTGTAGATCCGGTTACATGTAGGCTGGTCCTGTAGATCATGTAACATGTAGTTTGATTCTGTAGATCAGGTAACATGTAGACTGGTCCTGTAGACCATGTAACATGTAGTTTGATTCTGTAGATCAGGTAACATGTAGACTGGTCCTGTAGATCATGTAACATGTAGTTTGATTCTGTAGATCAGGTAACATGTAGACTGGTCCTGTAGATCATGTAACATGTAGACTGGTCCTGTAGATCATGTAACATGTAGACTGGTCCTGTAGACCATGTAACATGTAGGCTGATTCTGTAGATCAGGCAACATGTAGACTGACCCTGTAGATCAGGTAACATGCAGTCTGGGCCTGTAGATCAGGTAACATAAGAAGACTGGCTCTGAAGATCAGGTAACATAAGCAGACTGGCCCTGAAGATCAAGTAACATAAGCAGACTGGTCCTGTAGATCAGGTAACATGTAGACTGACCCTGTAGATCAGGTAACATAAGCAGACTGGCTCTGTAGATCAGGTAACATGTAGACTGGTTCTGTAGATCAGGTAACATATAGACTGGCCCGTAGATCAGGTAACATGTAGTTTGGTCCTGTAGATCAGGTAACATGTAGACTGGCCCTGTAGATCAGGTAACATGTAGTCTGGCCCTGTAGATCAGGTAACATGTAGACTGGCCCTGTAGATCAGGTAACATGTAGTCTGGCCCTGTAGATCAGGTAACATAAGCAGACTGGCCCTGTAGATCAGGTAACATGTAGTCTGGCCCTGTAGATCAGGTAACATGTAGTCTGGTTCTGTAGATCAGGTAACATATAGACTGGCCCTGTAGATCAGGTCACATGTAGTCTGGTCCTGTAGATCAGGTAACATGTAGTCTGGTTCTGTATATCAGGTAACATGTAGACTGGCCCTGTAGATCAAGTAACATGTAGTCTGGTTCTGTAGATCAGGTAACATGTAGTCTGGCCCTGTAGATCAGGTAACATGTAGCCTGGTCCTGTAGATCAGGTAACATGTAGTCTGGTTCTGTAGATCAGGTAACATGTAGTCTGGTTCTGTAGATCAGGTAACATGTAGTCTGGTCCTGTAGATAAGGTAACATGTAGCCTGGCCCTGTAGATCAGGTAACATAAGTAGACTGGCCCTGTAGATCAGGTAACATGTAGTCTGGCCCTGTAGATCAGGTAACATAAGCAGACTGGCTCTGTACATCAGGTAACATGTAGACTGGCCCTGTACCATCAGGTAACATGTAGTCTGTTCCTGTAGATCAGGTAACATGTAGTCTGGTCCTGTAGATCAGGTAACATGTAGTCTGGATCTGTAGATCAGGTAAAATGTAGACTGACCCTGTAGATCAGGTAACATGTAGTTTGGTCCTGTAGATCAGGTAACATGTAGACTGGCCCTGTAGATCAGGTAACATGTAGACTGGTCCTGTAGATCAGGAAACATGTAGTCTGACCCTGTAGATCAGGTAACACGTAGACTGAGACTGGTCCTGTAGACCAGGTAACATGTAGTCTAGTTCTGCAGATCAGGTAACATGTAGACTGACCCTGTAGATCAGGTAACATGTAGTTTGATCCTGTAGATCAGGTAACATGTAGACTGGTCCTGTAGATCAGGTAACATGTAGACTGGTCCTGTAGATCAGGTAACTCGTAGACTGAGACTGGTCCTGTAGATCAGGTAACATGTAGTCTGGTCCTGTTCCGTCAGGTAACATGTAGTCTGGGTCTGTAGATCAGATAACATGTAAACTGGTCCTGTAAATCAGGTAACATGTAGACTAGTCCTGTAGATCAGGTAACATGTAGACTGGTCCTGTAGATCAGGTAACATGTAGACTGGTCCTGTAGATCAAGTAACATGTAGTCTGGTCCTGTACCATCAGCTAACGTGTAGTCTGCTTCTGTAGATCAGGTAACATGTAGTCTGGTCCTGTTCCGTCAGGTAACATGTAGTCTGGTTCTGTAGATCAGGTAACATGTAGTCTGGTTCTGCAGATCAGGTAACATGTAGACTGGTCCTGTAGATCAGGTAACATGTAGTCTGGTCCTGTTCCGTCAGGTAACATGTAGTCTGCTTCTGTAGATCAGGTAACATGTAGTCTGGTCCTGTTCCGTCAGGTAACATGTAGTCTGGGTCGGTAGATCAGATAGCATGTAAACTGGTCCTGTAAATCAGGTAACAGGTAGACTAGTCCTGTAGATCAGGTAACATGTAGACTGGTCCTGTAGATCAGGTAACATGTAGTCTGGTCCCGTACCATCAAGTAACGTGTAGTCTGCTTCTGTAGATCAGGTAACATGTAGTCTGATTATGTAAATCAGGTAACATGTAGTCTGGTCCGGTAGATCAGGTAACATGTAGTCTGGTTCTGTAGATCAGGTAACACGTAGACTGAGACTGGTCCTGTAGATCAGGTAGCATGTAGTCTGGTCCTGTACCATCAGGTAACATGTAGTCTGGTTCTGTAAATCAGATAACATGTAAACTGGTCCTGTAGATCAGGTAACATGTTGTCTGGTTCTGTAGATCATGTAACATGTAGTCTGGCCGTGTGGATCAGGTAACATGTAGTCTGATTCTGTAGATCAGGTAACATGTAGTCTTGTTCTGTAGATCAGGTAACAGGTAGTCTGGTCCTGTAGATCAGGTAACATAAGCAGGCTGGCCCTGAAGATCAGGTAACATAAGCAGACTGGCCCTGTAGATCAGGTAACATGTAGACTGACCCTGTAGATCAGGTAACACGTAGCCTGGCCCTGTAGATCAGGTAACATGCTCTGTAGATCAGGTAACATGTAGTCTGGCTCTGTAGATCAGGTAACATAAACAGACAGGCCCTGTAGAACAGGTAACATGTAGACTGGCCCTGTACCATCAGGTAACATGCAGTCTGGTTCTGTAGATCAGGTAACATATAGACTGGCCCTGTAGATCAGGTAACATGTAGTTTGGCCCTGTATATCAGGTACGGTGTAGTCTTGCCCTGTAGATCAGGTAACATAAACAGACTGCCCCTGTAGATCAGGTAACATGTAGTCTGGCCCTGTAGATCAGGTAACATGTAGACTGGCCCTGTACCATCACGTAACATGTAGTCTGGTCCTGTAGATCAGGTAACATGTAGACTGGCCCTGTAGATCAGGTAACATATAGACTGGTCCTGTAGATCAGGTAACATGTAGACTGGTTCTGTAGATCAGGTAACATGTAGACTGGTCCTGTACCATCACGTAACATGTAGTCTGGTCCTGTAGATCAGGTAACATGTAGACTGGCCCTGTAGATCAGGTAACATATAGACTGGTCCTGTAGATCAGGTAACATGTAGACTGGTTCTGTAGATCAGGTAACATGTAGACTGGTCCTGTACCATCACGTAACATGTAGTGTACCATCACGTAACATGTAGTCTGGTCCTGTAGATCAGGTAACATGTAGACTGGCCCTGTAGATCAGGTAACATATAGACTGGTCCTGTAGATCAGGTAACATGTAGACTGGTTCTGTAGATCAGGTAACATGTAGACTGGTCCTGTACCATCACGTAACATGTAGTCTGGTCCTGTAGATCAGGTAACATGTAGACTGGCCCTGTAGATCAGGTAACATATAGACTGGTCCT
>JAVTVY010013285.1:0-55711 GCA_036873755.1 Hanleya hanleyi | reverse complement strand
CATAGAAACCAGACCCCAGTGGCGCCACCTACAGGCGGATCTTGCTGAAACGTAATACCAAGAGACGTCTTGTCGCAAAGAATGCAGATGCCAAATTTCGGAGGAATCCGACAAAGCATTTAGAAGTTATTGCTTACGAAGTATTTGCACGGACATGTCCGTGCGTGCACGGACACATAGAAGCAAGACCCCAGTGGCGCCACCTACAGGCGGATCTTGCTGAAACGTAATACCAAGAGACGTCTTGTCGCAAAGAATGCAGATGCCAAATTTCGGAGGAATCCGACAAAGCATTTAGAAGTTATTGCTTACGAAGTATTTGCACGGACATGTCCGTGCATGCACGGACAAATAGAAGCAAGACCCCAGTGGCGCCACCTACAGGCGGATCTTGCTGAAACGTACTACCAAGAGACGTCTTGTCGCAAAGAATGCAGATGCCAAATTTCGGAGGAATCCGACAAAGCATTTAGAAGTTATTGCTTACGAAGTATTTGCACGGACATGTCCGTGCATGCACGGACACATAGAAGCAAGAACCATTTTAAAGTCCCCGGCCGCGTTGCGGCGGGGGACAAAAATAGGGGGTCACCATACTCGTTAAAAAAATGTGGCAGCCAAATGCATGTATACCACTTAAAAGCCATAACACTGAATACATAGGGAAATTTGATTTTTTTCTACTTTGATGCTCAATAAATCAAACTTCCCAAGGTCAAATTTCCCCCATTTTGCTATATAATACTAAACACATATAGTGCTTGTTAAATGTGTAATAAAAACAGGGGGACACCATACTTTCTTAGAAAATATTAGAGGTATAACAGATAAACAGAGCCTTTTCAGTCCTATTTCCAGGAGGGGGTGGGGGTGGGGAATCAGGGTGGGTGTGGAGAATATTATTGAAGTTGTATTTATTAGCCATTCAGAAGTTTTCTTCTTGTTGAAAGTGAATAAGAGTGAATTTGGGGGTATTCCAGAGGAATAATTTTTAACCTATGGAGCACTTTGTACCCTCCAAGCGTTGAATTTAAAATGCCAATGTTTTGGTTCATCCCATCACACTATCGAACCGCCAGTAAAATGCATAAATGGCTGTATTGTGTCTGTTGTTGATTTTTATTCCATTTTGAGATGTCTGGGAACTTTTGTTAGGAAATTCAGCTTGTTTTGAAAAATTTGACAAATCACCATGTTGTAGCCCCATAAGATCAGGGAAATGAACGTCCTCTACTCCCTTAAGATGAATCTCTGTACAGCTCAACGGTCGACATATTGTGTACTTCTGTGCGTTATTAGATATCCTTAAATGACACACTTGTATATGACGTTTTACAGCCGTCTCAGTTGGTAGACTCCTATCACCGAATGGTGTGGACCTCGCATTCCAAATGCTAAGGTTTTAGGTTCGATCCTCGTGGTCGTCAGGATTTTTCTCCAAAATTCCAAAGTCAGTCATCGTAATAGCCCCCGGGCAGGCTCGAATGATGAAGCCTGCGCTCAGAAGAAAAACACCTTAACCCTACCTGGCCTGGGGGGCCATTATGGCCCCCCATCCAAACTTTCTGCGTTATCTCCGGAACGACAAAAAATGGAGAGCTAACACTCCTTGACTTATAGTTTATCGCATTGGGGTCATTTTGAGCCTATTTGCATGACCTCCCGAGCAGAGGATCATGGGTAAATCCAAGATGGCGGCCACGTGGGATCCCAGAAAAGATATGTTTTTGTTATATTTCTTCAAAATTTCTGCTTTTCCACAATGAAAAGTGGGCAAAAACTATTTTATTTCACATTACATTAATATTTACTAATTTATCATGCAGTTTTTGTGGAGAAATTGCAAAAATAAAAATTTCGGAAAATCTGACCGACAAATCGACGAAAAAAAGGCGTTTTTGAAAATGACGTCAATGTGACATCATCAAAGCGGCCATCTTGGATTTTTTCACATTTTCTGTTAGAGCTTCACCAAAGGGTATAGTGTGATAAGTTTCAGCACCCTAGCTGAAGGGGTAAGAAAAATACCAGGCCTGGACAGGTGCCAAAATGCCCAGCCCAGATAGGTTAACCGATCTCGTCATAGATTCACATGTTAATAAATCCCCATGTTGGCCGACAAACAGCTAATATATGTGGATTATTTATCTCGGAAACAGAAATTGAACAAGCTCAGCAATTTAAATTCTTAGGTATTCATATTAATGACCAGCTAATTGGAAATCTCATATAAACTACATATGCAACAAAGTAGCGAGAAACATAGGGATCATAAATCACATCAAAACTCGATCAATAAGAAAACACTATGTATACCGTGTACTGTATTATTCAACGAATTATTCAACGATACTCCCACAATATCTTATTGCAATGTTTTATGGGGAAATATCTATGATATTCATTTGAATCCCTTAGTTTTGTTACCGAAACGCACTTTGAGAGTAATAAATTGATCTAAAAAACTAGATCACGCTATACCGTTATTTAAAGAACTGAAAATTCTACAATTATGGCAATAGGACATCCATAATTGTCTTCTGATGGTTCATAAATGTATATCCATCATCTGGATTGTTTACCATCACAATTCCGGGCCTACTTCATCAAGCAATCCGAGGTACATAGCTACCATTAGCTAACAGCTGTTAAATCTCTATTGCCCTATCTATCGTCCAAATCCATCAAAATTAAAAGCGTCAATTCTAGTTCACTCTTAAAGTCAAAACTCAAGACATATATTATCGAAAACTGACCTGTTTCACTTAGTTGCATGTATACTTTTATATCACTGCCATGTTGCATTGTTTATATTATGGCATATTTAGATATATTTATTTAGATATATTTATATTGATTAACAAACCCTTCTGGGATTTAATCTCGCCAGTCTTGCTAATATGGCTAAAAGTACCTGTGTTTAATGTGTTTTTTTATTCTTGTTATTACTAATAGCCATTTGGATACACCTCGTTATTATTTGGCGAATTTTCAATTCAATTCACAGGCTTCATAGAGCTAAACCGTGAATGTATATTGTTTTGTTGTGTACATCATTAGATATTCGCTTATAACACATTTGTATATGACATTTCCCACGGCTCTCATCGGCTAGACTTCTATGGCCGAATGGTGAAGACCTCGAATTCCAAATGCTGACATTTTGGGTTCGATCCCCACGGTGAACGTATATTGTGTTATTCTGTGAGTGGTTATAGATATCCGCATATGACCCATTTGTACTTGACATTTTTCACTCTTCTCGTTGGTCAGAATTCTTAGACCGAATCGTCTATAAATCGTTTTCAAAATGTTCGTTCGTTCTGTCGTCATGATTACTTTCCAAAATTTCTCAATGGCTAGAATTCGAATCGTATATACCACGTTTTCCAACTGTTCGTTCGTCGTGATCTTTCTCCAATGTCTGGGACATCACGCAAAAATCGGTTTCTAGTGCGTATAGACAGCATGGATATGTAGTTATCGTGACGGTCTTTCCAGGCAGATTCGAATGGCGAAATTTCATTTAGAAGAAGAACACCTTAATCGCCCCACATGTTCTTAAAGGTGAACGGTGAATGGATTTTGTACATATGGTATATTGTTTCTTCTGTACATCATAAGATATTCCTATATAAAACATTCGCATATGAAATTGTCCACGTCTCTCTTTATCTAGATTTCTATGGTCAAATGGTGTAGAACTCGAACTCCAAATGCTATGCCCACGGTCTTCAGAATATTTCTCCAAAATGCCAATGGCTGTGACATAACACAAATATCATGATTCCTTAATTGTGTAGAGAGCATGAATACGTAATCATCATGATCGTCTCAAAGTAGGACGGAACGACGAAAGTTTCCGCCACAAGACGAAACATTTATTAAAATCGCCACGGGGATTCGATTGCTATACAGAGCTCGCTATCGTCATCAAGAACGCCAGTCATCAGATGAAATATGGCGAGTTTGTCCGACTACAACAACATACACCAGTTTTGCCTGATGCTGGTGGAAAGAAAAAGTAGATGACGGGATGTCAAGATGGATAGAAAGAACCCCACCATATCTACCAAGCCGGGTCGAGGTATTTTGAACACGATCATTATTAAAGCGTATAAGCCTGATGGCACTATTGCCGCAATAAACAATATGAAAATGGCCGTAACAACTTTTCTTGAAATATTCTGCCTTTTGGGTTGATTCGCCGACAAGGTGAAGCCTTACTGAGTTTATAGACTTTCATTAGATGAAAATATCCGATCAGCAGAAGTGGGATAACAACTGCGGCGATGAAAATTATACACATGAATAGAGCACCACCCGATTTAAGACCGCGAACACGACCATTTGTAATGCTTTCGCTCGCATAAGGTCTGCCTACCACAAAATCAGCAAAATAGGACAATGGAGAGCTTCCCACAAGCCAGATAATCCAAATCGAGAGGTAGATCATCATTGTAGTTTTAGCTGTAATGTATCTTCCAGCAAACAAAGGTTTGGTCAGAATGTAGTAGCGTAATATAGAGAATGACAAGATGTGGTAAATCCCGGTGCCCATGTGACGCTTGAAAAGTAACAAAACAATACACGCATAATTTCTAAATCTGCATCGGTTAACTCTGCATCAGCTTTGTATGTCATTTTCATGAGACACGGAGAAAACAGCAACAGCAACATATCGGAGAAAGCCAGGCCTTTGACGTAAGATGGATGTAATCAGCAAGAAATTCGTCAGTAAACCGAATGTGGAAATGGCCCCGACAAATACTGCAACAGCCAGACGAAATGACTTAATTATGGTACTGTCGTCCTCCATGTTGCTATTGAGCTGCGTGCAAGAATCTGGTACAACTGCCACAAAATCCTTCCTGATTAATCTGGGTATATCAGCTATGTAGGTGTGTTTACTCAGTTATATGTCCTCACATTCCTTCGAGATATAACCAAAGCTAAAGTCAGTCTTCGCATGCAGTAACTCTCTACTCGCTTCTGGTGGGAATGAATGGAAGCAACAGTTCGACAACAGCATTATTGATATATACCATACATTCCTGTGTTATAACACCACTATGTCTCATTATTGAAGGTGCACTTCCGATAATCACAAACAAAGTGAAATTGTCCGGGCAATATCTTTTAATAAAAAAAGGAAATATTTACCCTAGTATATATTTCATTCCAAGCAATCGCTAAAATGTTTTCCTTACGTCCACTGAAAGCTTTCCAGAGCACACCTCTAATTGATCTAGCCGACATCGTGAATTACTAAGTAGATGCTATGTATATCACTACCTTTACCGAACACTTACTATCATGACATGATCTAAACATCAGGTCAAGTGAAATGAGATTGTATCGTGTAGAAAATACCAATGGTTACCACAGCTTTAGGGATATTTCTTGGTATATGCAGAAGAATATTTTCAATAAAAGATGTGAATTAATAAATATGATAATTTCTTTCCAGATTATTATTTTTTCTTTCTTTTTCCTAAAAACAAATTCCTATCTTCGACTCAAATTTCCATTCATATGCAGTCAAGTAAAACCGGAGTTATTACAGCTTTTAATTTTCTACCATATCCTGATCTCTACTACCAGTATTAGTAAAATATTTTACTTTTTCAGATTATAGAAATTCTATCCTTCAACAGTAAATGACAAAAAATCAGTATTGGGATAAAATGTAAAATCCTTATGGTTATGTGCTGGGATGCATCCCCCCGAGACATCATATTATACATTTACCTCCTACTGTCAGTACACCCCCAGTGTACAAGGTTACAATTTCTGATATCTAACATCAGAATGAAATTTAAAAGAATATTTTCATGTAGGGAACACAATTGCACAGAACTGATTATCCATCTGCTCTGTATACAGATGCTCCTTTCCAGGAGGCTCATTTAGCTCGCTTCTATTTAAACATGATGACTGGAGTTTGACCATACCAATTGATCCTATCTAGTCAAGTGAACCAAGTCATTGATCAATGTGAATACAATTTCAGCAAAAACGGGAGCCTAGAAAATTAGCTTTTCTTATCAACATGGCAAACATATGATAAGTATGTCTTAAATTATTATCTTCTGCATATATTAAGTGTACTGGATAAAGTTTTTATCAGTCAGCGATTTACGATATCCTCCCTGGAAAACTCTCTAAAGCACGCCCCATGAGTGGTATCCACATTGTATGCATGCTATAAAACGGAAAAACTCTGTGAAAATGGCATCTGTGAGATTATTAGAAAAGATTTACCTTCACTAATATAGAACTGGTGGTACATAGAGGTTATCATGGTACTGTGTGTTCCGGGATGTTGCATCAGCTCGAGTGCTCTGAGGTCCGATCGCCGTATCGACCGAGCCCGCAATATCATATACCTGTATTTATATTAAATTTGTCGGTCATATTTAGCGGTATTTCCGCAGGACTATGTTGGATGATGCAGCATTCAAATCTAGGGTAGTGCACAGGCCTCTATTCTTACCCCAGTTTTATGTGCAGAAACGAGTTGACAGTCAGTGTAGCAGAAACAATGATCAAAAGCAGAAAGAAGACAGAATTCATTTTTGGTTGAAATAAATTACCTATAATAACTGTAAATAACCTTCCATTTAACATTATATGCAGTACCAGAATTTATATACATTATTGAATATACCGCAATATTCACATGGGAACAAGGTTTCTCTTAACTAGCCTTATAACCAGATCAAAACAGTATATTCATACGCGCAGTAACTTTCAAACTTTACCGGAAGCCACAAACATGTGGAAAATGATAGAAACGTTCTGTGACATTTAGAGTTTATCTATTGATGTCTTCGACCAAAAGTAAAAATATCATTCGGTTTAATTATTATTTATGTCAAATTATTCGAGGGGATCGATCCAGTTGACTGGCAGACCGTTATATTCAGGGTACAGTGGTGAAAGTTGGCGCCGTGAAAGATGTCCGCTGCGGTCGTCTGAGTTTGTGACAGGAGATTCTGGTGTATTCGTACCGGAATGTTTTGGTCAGTCAGTGAATCCGAACTATGTATCAAAGGGCCAGAAGTGACAGAGACACACGGAGAATCGTCGACATTAATATTGCTACTGGTACTTGGAATAGCGTGACACGGAGATGTATTAGTTGCCGTATCGGGTACACCGAGAATATGTGACATCTCTTTCTGTTGTTCATGACTGGCGACAGCATAATTGTTGAGACTGGCAACGTGTTTGTGCCCTGTCAGTTGCATGATTGTAGTAGGTGGTACTCCAGCGTGGAGAAGACGTGTCGCTGTCGATTTTCTTGCACTGTGATTGGTTTTCCGTCCAGGTATGTTAGCATTTCCTGTTATTGTTTTCATTATTTCCCCTAATTCATTTTCCCCCAGTGACTGACATTTATACCAGACAGAGCTTGATGCTTTCCTCTGGTAGTGTATGGCAAGGTAAAATGGGCTATCAGGAGCACACATTTTCTGGGGCCTGTGACTTCGGAACTCCTTGTATGTGTGAACGGGGCATTCCTCAGGGTTATTCGGCAAGGGGAATTGTTCGGAGTGGAAGGGGCGTTCATGGCCACTCGGATTGGCGCCGGTTCTCGTTTTTGTAACTCGCTCATTGAATTTGATGAATTCTAGACCGTTCACATCAGTTTTCAGCGTTAAATCCCCCCACCTCGGTTTTCGGTTTTCAGATGTCGGCCGCAGCCCAAAATGCATGGTATTGTTCAACCATGTTTTGTTTTGTAACTGTTTTGGACTCTGGCAGCCAAGCTGACTCTTTTCAGATAGGATGATCTGTTGCTCTCGGGTGAGAGGCTCCGATTTATTTGGCCTATTTCTTTTTCCTTTCGCTTTAAGTTCTTTTCTTTTAGAGGCCAGGACATCCCGACTTGTCTGGAACTCGCGGTCCAATATCAGACTGTATGGGTAGTTCTTGTCACGCAGGAACCTGTCAATACCCCGATGGTAACTTGTAAGAGTATCCGGCTCATATTCAGATCCATCAAATTTTCTAATTGAAAGCAGAAATGATCCAATGTAGTTGTCCAGCTCCAGATGTGGGATGAGCTGAAGTTCCCGTTCTTCGAAACGTGGAGAGGCCCCAAGCCATTTTGTGAATGTGCGTACCACGCTGTCAGTTTCCGTACAGTATTTTTTATTTCTCATATCAGTAACAAACTCTGTCTGGGATTTCAGAAGCTCTACAAATGTTGGGGCACGGTTATTCACATTTGAAGGGGGGTCATGATGTTGTATTCATTCATTTAGCAATGTTAAATCTGCAGGCTGTTCCGTGTCGGAGTCCGATTCATCATGGTTTTCATTATACACTGGTGGTGTTGTTGTTGTTGTTGTTGATGTTGTTGCTGCCGCCGCAGTCGGATGTTGCATCGTTATATCAAGCTCAAGAGGCATGTCCCGAATAGCACCATCAATCCCATCATCACTGGGAAAGTTATTTGTTGAACCGCCTTCGTCGGATTGGGTGGGGGAAATGGCCAAAAAGCCCATGTCAAAATTTGCCGGCTCAAAAGAACTGTCTGTGTCACTGTCAAAATTGGCGAAGGAATCCTGCATTGTACAGTGTATGAAATTGTAGAATACTAACAAACAGGAAAATGTCAACAGGGAACAATAATTAACGAATGTCTGAATATATACACAGTGTTCTGGCGATATTTCCCGTTTTCCGATAAGAGCTGTACTCGATAAGTATGAATTGCTGAAGGAATTTCTTGGTGTGGGAATTCCCATGACCCTTGCCATGGCCTTGCAGACGACAGACGTTTCTATGAAATACATGTTATTTTCATTGTAAACCTGGCCGTTTGTATGTTTTTTGATGACATTAGCTTCATCGCATTGTGCTTCCTATAAAAAATTTTTTTTACCTGTTATATTTTTGGCCACGAACACGAGATAAACAGTGACCGTGGGCCAATATACTTGGATATGTTGCAGGGGTTTTCCCGACAGGTGGCGCGACTCAATGCGACCTAGATAGACAAGGCGAAAGTAGTCCCTCTTTTTCCGGAGGATGTGATACGGGAAATGCGATACGGAATAAGAAAACATGCCTTTGTATTTGTTACCTAGCATACATAGGTATATGATAAAAAATCTAACCAAAATAGTTGACCAAACTATCTGTTGTAGCTGATTAACTTGAGGAATCGTTTCTGCTGTTCTTCTCAAAGCTTAAAGCAGTTCGATAAACAACCAGTCATCCTGCTCAAGGTTTTCCTCAGTGTTAGAACAGGCCGATTAGAACCTACGGGTCTACATCGCTCAGTGGAAAAAAATAAGCATATCCCATTTTCCCTTTTACATATTCCTACCTTGTTGAAGTTTTTTTCTATCCGCAAATTCAGTCAAATTTCAGTTTGAATTGATAACTCACGCAAGCTGAGGGAAATTGATCAAACTGAAGTTGAACTCACTCGTTCCACTCGATTGCTTGAGTGGGATGAATTGCCACTCTTACTTTTGTAGAGAGTACATCTCTGTTTCTTGAAGAACTTATCGCAACGGAAACAACATACTTCATTCAACCTTACTTCTTTAGGTGAAAGCAACATAAACTTTACAACAACTGAACCATCGACAACTGCACAAAATGAGACGATGAAGAATTCTGGACCTACTAGAAGGCCAGCGAGAAAATTTACATCAGATATTCCCCAAAGCACAACGGACGAACAAGGTAAAAACACCTAAAAGCTATAAAAACAAATGAACGAAATTTTGAAATTGTGGAACAGCCATTTGGTTTTTTGGCTGTTATGAACTTTGGTTGTGTTGCATTTGTAACATGATTCATAGTTATTCATTAAAGAATACTATGTGAAAGCGTGTTTGCTCAATCCGACATAATGCTGAATGTTGTTTTGATCACGGGATGCCTGTGTACTCCGTGGCCATGATGAACAGGTATCACATTAAGCACACTGCATGTGAACATATATTTCTCACACGGTCTGACTATGAGCAATAACTGTTTTGAAGCGAGATACAAAATAATACGCAGAAGCACGTGATAATACACTTAGAAGAATATAATTCTCGACTGTCAAAAAAAATTGATGCAGAGCAGTCGTAGTAATCCGGGACGAGCATATCGCTTATCTTAATTTTGTCCATTTCTGGTGTTAAACCGCACCTTTTTCCGCTTCTTTATCCTGCCCATCACTGCTTGCTCAAATAGGGCGTGAAATTTCCCGACGAATTTATTTTCGTCTTGTAAATGTATTATCACATGAAGGTTTCGCCGGGTTCTCTTCTGCTAATTTTCTCATGCTCGACGTTTCAGCGACTGGTTCCATGTGCGTTTGTCAATGCCGGGAAGTCTCTCCGCTCACAGGGGAAGAGTCAGTCCTCTTTTTGTCCAAACTATTGGAAATCATTCACGCGGAGAAAGAGAGTGTGTCGGCCTACAAACGGAAATACATATGCGCAACAGACGAGAGACCCAGCGCACAGACGATTGACTGTATGTGTGTATTTGTTTTGGCTGGACTAATCGGTTGTTTTGTTATAGCGGATTTCACAAGACTTTGTGGTGAAATTGCAAGGTTAATCGGAAGGATAAGGCACTGTTTCACGTGATCGACCGCCTTCATAGTTATGACTCACTATTCACACTAGTTATACAATGCACCCCTTTTGTGGTTGTGCAAGGCGTCAGGTGTCTCCGTATCATATTGTAATTCAACATCTAATTCAAATCCAACAGCTAATTCAAGTTCACCAAATTAGTGACTGTCGAAAATCTCTGACTATGAAGGAACTTATAATTATGCGAACTATAGAAAAATTGATGAGTACGATTAGATGATGTCGGATATAAATGTATCTTTTCTTGTGGTTCGAATGTCAAGGTCAGTTCCGATTTAAATATTTGGAGGTTTGCATTTCCCTTGTTAATTTCCAAGTACAGAGGCACATGTGTGCAGGTATACGTGGAATTGTTTTCTATACACATGTCTCACTGAATTAGATCGTAGGCCTATCAGACCATGGGGCGATACTCAAAGATCGCGAATGTTTGTGAACACAATTTTTTAGGTAGTTTATTGCATGTAGTTTTAATATTTGCTTGTTTTCCAGTGGACTATTGGTGGACAAGAGGCACAGGCTCGGTCAAATAGTCCATGAGCCAGACCCCAAAATATCATCAATTGGTACCACCTGTGGCAAATTCTCATTATGTTTTTCTGAAAGTCCTATATCCTTAGATGCAAAAAAACTTTGAAAGCAATCCGGGACACACAGCTTAGTGGTAGTAATCACCTCTTAAAGACGAACACCCGTGTCCAATCTGAGGGACCAGATTTGGGGGTAGGGGAAATATAAAGTCGAATATCTTTGCAAGTAATAGTCATATAGTGGCATTCGGCCACTCAAAATGTTGGTAATCTGATCCTCTATATGCTGGTATCTGTTATATGCTAATATTTCAGTTATGTAGGTCACCAGAGGTCAAAAGGTCACGAAATCTGAACCCTGTCTAAAACGTGACCACCTGTAGGAAAACTCGCTGCAGATACCATACCAATGGGACTTTCTTAACCTAAATGGGTTCAAATGGAAGCCAAGAAGTACCCAAGTCTATAATAAGTCTAAACAAGTGGAGTTTATTATTATTTAGACTGTGGCACAGAACTGTTTTTGATGCATTTTCAAAAATGGTCTTTTTGTTGCGCTAAAACCAGGCAAAATTGTATGAAGTTAGACAGCTTGAATTGGTTGCATATTTTGACAAATAACTACTCCAGATGCTGATGGTCATGTCTTAGGTCTATTCAGGGATTAGTTAAGCTACATTTCCAGGTAATTAGGTCACCATAGGTCAAGGTCAAAGATTCTCAGTTATTAATTTTCTCCATATTTACTTGGGACTTTCATATTACAAGATATTTACATTGCAACCAGTTAGAGTATAGAGCATCAGAGACATCGCTGGTTCACACTGTATCCTATAGCCCGTAGGGCAAAGGGTAAACCAGAGTGCTAGTGCACCAGGTATGGGTGTCCGCAGGGGTCAAAGGTCAATCATCCTCCAATCCCCTTTATCGCTTGTTAAGGCGCTGAGACCGGCGTTAAGGCGTACATAGGGCATCAAGGCGTTGAGACGGGTGTTAAGTGGTAACGACGGGCTTTGACGGGCGTCACTGCTTTTCGATGTATTGGTGGCAATTCCATGAAAATCAGAGCTTCTGAGCTAGTTCACCAGGGCGTTGAAGCGTTAAGCTAAGCGTTGATGAGCGTTACCGTCTATAAGAGCAAGTTTATTTCCAATACACGCACAGTCGACATTCAACCGTCAACATGGCTTATACTTGCTCTAAGTGCGAACGCACGTTCACCAGACGTTAAGATATGATGCGACACGAGAAAAATATACATGGGATTGAAGACTCCGAGGCACAAGAAGCCGATACAGAGACTGATGAGAGTCCATCGACTGCTACCGAAACAGAGATTGCTGAGATTCTATCTAGTGATACGGAGAGCTTGACCTCAGATAGTCAGCTTACGTCCGAGGAAAGCGTATTGTGAGAGCAGCTATCAATATTCACTCTGCAGCAATCGAGAACGCCGGACAGGATTAACTTACGACAGGCATACACCCAAATGCGCCCCTGTATCAAGAGAACAGCCATGGCGATTTTTGAAGAGTATACCTTACTACCGCTTGAAATGAAAGGCGACCCCACGCGCAGGTCCATCATGAAGACGAAGCGTCACTTGGAAGAGGATATGGCGCTACCACCCACCAAGGCCCTGGAAAATGCGATCAGATTGCGCAAACAACTCTTTCAGGACATGCTGCCTCAGTGGTATCCTGAACTGCCCGATGGTGCTTAGGTCACACCGAGCAAAGATGGAACTTTCTCAAAGAACGGCTTATGATTGGACAAGAGCAGCCGAGAATATGACAGATGCAGCGCCAAATGGCGGCCTCTGATCGGACAAGGGTCTTCTTGAATTGTAAACATGTCCAACGCGGCTGTTGTTGTTGTTGTTCTCTCATCTGTCATCCTTGTTGTTGTTGTTCTCTCTCCCGTCTATATCATGGCGGCGTCAAGGTGTTATGCTAGGGCGTTATGGCGTAATGAAGGTCGTTGACGGGCGTCATTGCTTTTCCAATGAATTAGTGACAATTCCATGAAAATCGGAGCTTTTGGGTTAATTCACCAAGGCGTTGAACCGTTGAGCTTGGCGTTGGCGGGTGTTGCTACAAGATGCCACTTCAAACGACGCATTCGGACCCAGAATGATCCATTTCTACCCCAAACACCTTCCTTCAAACCCCTAAAATATCAACTTTGGCTACTACTCGTAAACTCATTCACTCACTCACCATCGTTAGTGCGTCCATGCGTTAAGACGGGCGTTGAATATGCCTCATTCACTCACTCACTCACTCACTCTGGGAGTTCATTTGGACCATTTTGGCTCCATCCGCCCATCGTCGGGCAGTTCAGGATACCACTGAGGCAGCATGTCCTGAAAGAGTTGTTTGCGCATCCTGATCGCATTTTCCAGGGTCTCGGTGGGTGGTAGCCCCATATCCTCTTCCAAGTGACGCTTGGTTTTCATGGTGGACCTGTGCGTGCGTTCGCCTTTCATTTCAAGCGATAGTAAGGTATGATGTTCATAGATCGCCATGGCTGTTTTCCTGATGCCGGAGCGCATTTGGCTGTTGTAAGTTATCCTTTCCGGCGTGCTGCAGCGTGAATATTGATAGCTGCTGTCACAATACGATCCCAGAAGGTAGGTTCTGCCTCACTTTCCTCGGACGTACGCTGACTATCTCAGGTCAAGCTCTCCGTATCACTAGATGAACTCTCAGCAATCTCTGTTTCGGTATCAGTGGATAGACTCGCAGCAATCTCTGTTTCGGTATCACTCGATGGACTCTCATCACTCTCCGTATCGGGTTCTTGTGCCTCGGAGTCTTCAATCCCATGTATATTCCTCTCGTGTCGCATCATATCGTATCGTTCGCACTTAGAGCAAGTATAAACCATGTTGACGCTTGGACGTCGACTGTGCGTGTTTTGGGAATACGCTTGCATTTATAGACAGTAACGCCCATCAACGCTTAGCTTAACGCTTCAACGCCCTGCTGAACTAGCTCAGAAGTTCTGATTTTCATGGAATTGCCACCGATACATCGAAATGTAGTGACGCCGTCAACGCCCGTCGTTACGCCTTAACACCCGTCTCAACGCCTCAACGCCCTATCTTTACGCCTTAACGTCCGTCTCAGCGTCTTAACGAGCGATAAAGGGGATTTTGAGGACGATTGACCTTTGACCCCTGCGGACACCCATACCTGGTGCACTCGCATCCTGGTGTGCCCTATAACATACGGGCACGATGGCTCTGATGTTCTATACTTGAAACTGGTTGCAATGTAAATACATTGTAACATGAAAGTCCCAAGTAAACATGTAGAAAATCAATAATTCACAATCTTTGACCTTGACCTCTGGTGACCTAATTACCTCGAAATGTAGCTTAACTAATCCCTGAATAGACCTAAGACATGACCATTAGCATTTGGAGTAGTTATTTGTCAAAATATGCAACTAATTTCAGGCTGTCTAACTTCATACAATTTTGCCTGTTTTTAGCGCAATAAAAAGAACATTTTTGAAAATGCGTCAAAAACAGTTTTGTGCCACAGTCTCAATAATAATAAACTCCACTTGTTTAGACTTATTATAGACTTGGGTACTTCTCTTCCATTTCAACCCATTTCTGTTAAGAAAGTCCCATTGGTATGGTATCTGCAGCGAGTTTTCCTACAGGTGGTCACGTTTTAGACAGGGGTCAGATTTCGTGACCTTTTGACCTCTGGTGACCTACGTAATTGGCACCAACATATAGAAGATCAGATTACCAAAGTTTCGAGTGGACAATTGTCACTATATCACCATCACTTGCAAAGTTATTCAGCTTTATATTTCTCCTACCCCAAAATCTAGTCTCTCAGATTGGACTCCAGTGTCCATCTTTAAGAGGTGATTACTACCTTTAAGCTGTGAGTCCCGGATTGCTTTCAAAGTTTTTTTGCATCTATGGATATAGGACTTCCAACAAACATAATGAGAATTTGCCACCCCAGGGGATTTGGGAATACGCTTGCATTTATAGACAGTAACACCCATCAACGCTTTGCTTAACGCTTCAACGCCCTGGTGAACTAGCACAGAAGGTCTGATTTTCATGGAATCGCCACTAATACATCGAAATGCAGTGACGCCGTCAACGCCCGTCGTTGGCTCTGATGCTCTATACTTGAAACTTGTTGCAATGTAAATACATTGTAATATGAAAGTCCCAAGTAAAGATGTAGAAAATTAATAATTGACAATCGTTGCCCTTGACCTCTGGTGACCTAATTACCTCCAAATGTAGCTTAACTAATCACTGAATAGACCTAAGACTTGGCCATTAGCTTTTGGAGTAGTTATTTTTCAAAATATGCAACTAATTTCAAGCTGTTCCACTTCATACAATTTTGCCTGTTTTTAGCGCAATAAAAAGATCATTTTTGAAAATACGTCAAAAACAGTTCTGTGCCACCGTCTAAATAATAATAAACTCCACTTGTTTCGACTTATTATAGACTTGGGTACTTCTTGGCTTCCATTTGAACCCATTTACGTTGAGAAAATCCCATTGGTATGGTATCTGCAGCGTGTTTTCCTACAGGTGGTCACATTTTAGTCAGGATTCAGATTTCGTGACCTTTTGACCTCTGGTGACCTACATAATTGACAAATTAGCATATAACAGATACCACCATATAGAAGATCAAATTACCAACATTTTGAGTGGCCAAATATTACTATATCACCATTACTTGCAAAGTTATTTAACTTTATATTTCCCCTACCCCCAAATCTGGTCCCTCAGATTGGACTCGGTGTCCATCGTTAAGAGGTGATTACTACCATTAAGCTGTGAGTCCCGGATTGCTTTCAAAGTTCTTTTTCATCTATGGATATAGGGCTTCCAAAAAAACATAATGAGAATTTGCCACCCCAGGTGGTACCGATATCTGGTCTGGCTCATGGACTAAAAGCTATGTGGTCTTATCGTGCTCTTTCGGGAAATCTGATAAAATTACCTGACTGAGGTATTGATGATGCTAAGGTATTGGGAAGCCCACATCAAAGTATAATACCTTACGCCTATTTGGAATCAATTGGCGAAGTTTTCAGCTTAAATCCAACAAATCCCACAAGGAACTATCATATCACAACGATTCTTCATACAATAAATGTTCCATATACGGACTGATATAGTTGTTGGGAAGAGGATGGGAAACTACAAACCATCTATTTATGGAATGTGAAAATGTATAAAACTTAAGAGAGAGCTTCAAGAGCAGTTGGATGCCACAACAGAGATGCCAGGGGAGATAACGAACGAAAAAATAAAATTGGAGCGAGGAAAATAGCAAAAGAAGTCATTCACACGCATGCTCCTAGCAAAACGCTATATACAGAAACGTCTAGTCCGTCCTTCAATATTCAGGCATCGTCCATTAAATAATTTACGCGTCCATAAGCTAATTTCTAATTCATATAATAGCACCAAAGTAAAGAATAAATCATAGTATACATAAAAATAGGACAGTTTCCTGCAAGAGAGAAGCGGCCAACAGTTGTCAATGATGCCGGCAAGACATCATGATGTTCCAAAAATATCAAACCTGTATCGCTGATCAGTATTCTTAATCCATATGATTTTCGTTGTAATGTCGTTATATACAATATAATGTATCTCAGTCAGGCTTTGATTGTGACTGTACTTGTTCATGTGAGCACTGTGCGGATCTTGTAATACATTGGTTCAGGTTAAGGTATATAGCGTAGAAGGTTTACCTCATTGATTTGAAATCCCTTCTATATGTTTTCTGTTATAATTATTCAATAGAAATATATATAAATAATACAAAGATATTTGATAAGTTCACAAATAAGTGGATTTTATTTCGATACTACTTTTACTCCAAAATGGAGCAAGGCTAGGGGTAATCGCTATATAAATGACGCAGTGAGGTATATTTATCTACCTTCACTGGATCCAAAGGAAACTACGAACAGTCCTAACGGTGCATGAAATTTTGACCTATATCTCTATAATGTAGCGGGAGTTCTCTCTCGTCGACTTTACGACAACAGAAATGATTACAATTTCGACGTCATAAACTACCCAATTTTGGACAGCAATATCTCAGTAGGACATGATTATGGCGTATACATATCTCGCCTAGTAGCATTCGCTAGATTCTGTGTTAAATGTGGCGATTTTAATCAGCGCCACAAAACATTATTGCAGAAACTTATAAAACAGGGTTATACGACCAAGCGTTTCACTTAAAGTTTCTCATAATTGGCGATACATATCGCATGCTTATAGCAAAATACAAGCGCAACGTGCAAGACTGATGGCGTTACGTTTCGTAACTTGTGTCTAATTCCCCTTAACCCGGGGCTAGGGTCCGTATGAACCCATGTACTTCAAGATCCTCATGGTGTCACAATCAAAGCGTGTCCGAGATACATCATTCTCTACATAACGACTTTTCAACGAAAACCATATGGATTAAGAATACTAACCAGCGATACGATTTTGTTATTTTTGGAGCATCATGGTAACTTGTCGGCATAATGGAAGACTGTTGACCGCTTCTCTTCTGCAGGAAACTAGCCTATGTCTATGTTTACTATAATTGTTGTTGTTCTTAATTTGGTGCGAATCCTGTTATATGCAATATAGGTCTTTGGATTATGGGCGCGGAATTTCTTTGATGGACGACGGATGAATATTGAATGACGGACTGGACGCTTGTATTGTTGATATTTCTCACATCAGAAATGGATAAAATCCATCACACAAACCATCACATGGACATAGGACAAAATATAAACCTATGGATACAAAATGCTGTAACGTCACATCCCCACAGGTTTGCCAACTATCTTCCGACTCTATTTCCACATAATATTAGTTATATTATAAAAAATATATCGTGCTCGGCGTCATTTGTCTTGTTTTTGTTATTCATTCGATAATATCCATATGAAACTAACTATAGCTTGTTTCGTGGGGGATTGCTGGGCTCGTGTGACGGAAGTATAAGATAATAGTAATAAAGCACTACACAAATGTATATGAACAAAAACTGAAAATTGTTAACCGGTTTCGGTGATATACGCATTTTCAAAAAAACAAATATTTCGTATTACGTCAAATTTACCATTGGTTACAAACACAAAAATATGGCAAGATCCATGCAGAAAGTGAAGAGGAATATATTTTTCTTCTTATATCACTTACCCATATCAGAATACCACTCTTTTGATACCTGTATATGTATATTGTTTCTATGTGTGTTGTCGCAGTAAGCCTGTCAATAAGTCAGCGTTCAAGTGTATGTATGTATATGGTTTGCATATGTAATCTTGCACATATTTGTTCTACTCGTCTGTTCCTGTTAATGTTTAATCACCCACGTTGTAATAATCGTGTATGTACGTCTTATCATATGTCTGATATGTTGCACCATCACAGAAGAAAGGAAGAAGAAATAGCAAGGAAGGCACCAGTGTTATTGGTATGCCCTTGTACAATTGTTTGTGTTGTATGTTTGTGAATATATGTCTTGGCATTTGCAACAACAACAAAAACGCATTAGACCAAATTCACACCATAGCTTTTCACAGTATATTCCTTTTAATTATATTGGCTTAATCTACAGCTAAGAATATATTTGTTTCAAATTCAACATTGCGACCATGTGGGTTCATCTTACGCATTATTGTTAGTTGAAATGAATAAAAATATATATGTATCTGTCTGTTCATGAGCATATGTTGGGCCGGTTTGTACTATCCTCAGCGAAACAAATACTTGAGGTATTCAAGACGGTGGACATATGGAATCATCCGAAACTCGAAACTTGTAGAACATTATTCGTCTAGTTCATGTAGTTCAAGGGTTTATTTTTAGCTTGAAGGAGACTGTTTCCAAAATGAGATAGTTCATGTCATATCTGATCATCTTGAGCCCGTTTATAGTCAATTTGAATAATTCTTGGCAGACAACGTTATGGTTACATTTAAAATGGCGACAATGTAAGGTTATCTGATGCGCAATTTTATCAGGTTTTCGTGAATTCAAGACAATATTATTACGCGTGCCACAAATAAATATGTCGAAATGACCATGAGTTGGGTCACCGCGAAGCGTGTCTCGTTCACACCCACACTAGGAGTTTTGGCAAACAATCAGGTTATAGAACATAAGTCAAGATATTTGAAAACCCCGAGGCGGGTAGGGGAAGAGGCAGAGTAGTAGTTCCTAGACGTCGGGAAATAGGACGTTGAACAGGTGTGACTTTGTGAGAATTTGTCAAGATGGGGCATATTCGGAGCTCTATATCTCATCCAAAGATGGAGTGTATGGTGTCATCTTGAAGCTCTCGTGGTGTGGACCACGTATTGAGGGATTTCCATGTCATCTGTTACGTCATTGGTGACGTCATCATTACGAGTGGTAGCGAAAGCGGTCATTTTAGGGGTACGTAGGGGTGTGTTTGAGAGACTGAGGGACCATTCTTGGTCCGAATGGGACGTGTGGGATATCATATCGAAGTTTTCCTGGGACAGCGTTCGACTGGTATGGTGTGTCGTGGAAGTAGGTGATATGGCTAGCATGCGCAGACAGGAAATAGTGAAAAAGGGGCACTGGAATGAAATTTTAGCCTCCAGGTGGACCATCCGTGGTCCGAATAGGTCGTGTGGGGTTTCGTAGTGAAGGGCTCGTGGAGTAGCATCTGATTGGACTAGTGTGTATCCTAGTATTATCTTTATGTGCATGCACAGTCTGGCAGTAGTATAGAGCACTTATCCAATCAGAGGCCGCCATTTGAGAAACTACAGAGCTCGGAGCTGTGGGATGGATCGATTGAGAGCTCGGAGCTCTTGGAGCTCGGCGCTCTTGAAATCGGAGCTCTTGGAGCTCGGAGCTCTTGGAGTCAGAGCTTGGAGCTCTTGGAGCTCGGAGCTCGAAAGTGACGACATCGCACGCATGCGCACGCACCTGTGATGCACCCTGTACCCTATAGCCCGTAGGGCATAGGGTACATCAGGATGCGCATGCAGCCACATCATCGCAAACATGCGCACGCACCTGTGGTGGATCCTGTACCCTATAGCCCGTAGGGCATAGGGACTGGGTACATCAGGGTGCGGGTGCATCACATGTGCGTGCACATGCGTGCAATGACGTCACTTCCGAGCTCCGAGCTCCAAGAGCTCCAAGCTCCGACTCCAAGAGCTTCGAGCTCCAAGAGCTCCGAGCTCCAAGAGCTCCGAGCTCTCAACCGATCCATCCCACAGCTCCGAGCTCTCTAGTTTCTCAAATGACGGCTTCTGATTGGACAAGAGCTCTATACTACTGCCAGACTAGGCATGCGCAGAACGATGATACTAAGCTACCCATGCACCAGTCCAATCCGACGTTACCCCAAGAGCCCTTCACTATGAAATCCCACACGACCCATTCGGGCCACGGATGGTCCACCTCGAGGCTAAAATTTCGTTCAAGTGCCCGTTTCCCACTATTTCCTGTCTGCGCATGCACACCATATACCCTACTTCCACGACACACCAGACCAGTCGGACGCTCACGAAAGCTTCAATATGATATCCCACACGTCCCATTCGGACCAAGAATGGTCCTTCAGTCTCTCAAACACACCCCTACGCACACCTGAAATGGAAGCTTTCGCTGCCACTCGTACTGATGACGTCACAAATGACATAGAAATCCCTCAAGTCGTGGTCTACACCACGAGAGCTTCAAGATGACGCCCTACACTCCATCTTTGGATGAGACATGGAACCTCAATCTCTCAAATATACCCCTGCGCACCTCAAGAATGACCACTTTACTTACTACACCCCAACTGCGCATGTGCAGATTGGCGCGACTTCCAATAAAAACACGCCAGTCTGACTCTACCCCACGAAAGCTTCACTAGGATACCCCAACCGGTTCATTTGGACCAAACATGGGTCCCTTGATTGCACAAACATGTCATTTCCCACGCCCCAAATGACATCTTTCGTTGCTACTGCCCAACTGCGCATGAGTAGCACGATGCGATTTCCAACAAAAACCATACCATTCGTCGTTTACATGCAGAGAGATACAAGATGACACACCACATGGTCCATTTGGACCAAGGATGGTCCATCTGTACCCCAAAAACCTTCCTTCACACCTCCAAACTACCCGCCTTGGCTACTACTCCTACTGACGACGTCACCAATAACGTCACAGATGACGTGGACATCCCTCAAGTCGTGGTTTACACACCGACAGCTTCACTTTGACATCTCACACGACGCATTCGGACCAAGAATGGTCCCTCAATCGCTCAAACACACCCTCGCGCACCCCCAGGACGCCCGCTTTCGCTACTACTCCTACTGTTGTATGTATGGTCCCTGTGTGACGTCATACCCAACAAATTATAATAGTATCTTGTAAATATTTGATGCAGCAATCAATGCTGAAAACTATGTGACCAACATTATAAAGATTGGATAATAATTATGGAAGATAAGACTATTCTTGTAACCCTACACCTATTGTCTTACAAAATTGTAATTTTTAACATAGGGGGTATATTCAAACTGATTAAAGGGGTAGTGAGTCCCAGTTTATTGACTGTTAACAAGTTGTTTCTTATTTGACATGTCCTAAAGTACATAATAAACATACTTTCGCTCTGTGGTAGCGGGGGAAGGCGCAAGGTGACCCCTAGTAGCGCACGGACTATATTATTTTAGATGAGAAGGGTGTAGGCCAGGAATGAAGCAAGAAGTTTCAATTCCAAGTCGAAGGTTTTACTCAGGCATGGATCGATCCCGAGACCACCCACTTGCGAGGCGGCCACTCTAACCACTAGACCATCGCAGCGCCGAGGCAGCCACTCTAACCACTAGACTATCGCAGTGCCGAGGCAGCCACTCTAACCCTAGACCATCGAAGTGCCGAGGCAGCCACTCTAACCACTAGACCATCGCAGTGCCGAGGCAGCCACTCTAACCACTACACCATCGCAGTGCCGAGGCAGCCACTCTAGCCAGTAGACCATCGCAGTGCCGAGGCAGCCACTCTAACCACTAGACCATCGCAGTGACGAGGCAGCCACTCTAACCACTAGACCATTGCAGCCGAGACAGCCACTCTAACCACTGGACAATCGCAGGGTCAAGGCAGCCACTCTAACCACTGGACAATCGAAGTGCCTGGGCAGCCACTCTAACCACTAGACCATCACAGTGCCGTCAATAACCGATCTGTGACGCTTGGTCGTCACTATATATACAGTAACTAGACTATAACTCGTCGGTGACAGGCTAGGGGTCGTGTGGTCATGTCATTCAAGTCTTGATGATGACTTTTACGAAGAATTTCTCTCAACGCTACACAAGTTAGAATCAATGAGCAAAGAGTGGCGCGAACGGATCTAATCAAACCCTTAGCTGCACCAATACCTTGCTTAGGTTCTTGTAGTGGTTCCTAGACGTAGTGAAATAAGACGCTGAAAATGTGTGACTTTGTGAAAACTTTTCAAGATGGGGCATATTCAGAGCAGAGTATTAAACGGGGCAATGGGGTTTGAACTAGCATGACTACGTTCAGATCCTGAACATCAAGCTAAAACTTTCGGTAGCACGAATCCATATGTATTATTTTAGGTGAGAAGGGTGCAGGCGAGGAAGCAGGAAGTTCCAATTCCAAGTCGAAGGTTTTACTCAGGCATGGATCGATTCCGAGGCCTCCCACTTGCGAGGCAGCCACCCTAACCACTAGACCATCGCAGTGCCGAGACAGCCACTCTAACCACTAGACCATCGCAGTGCCGAGGCAGCCACTCTAACCACTAGACCATCGCAGTGCCGAAGCAGCCACTCTACCACTAGACCATCGCAGTGCCGAGGCAGCCACTCTTACCACTAGACCATCGCATTGCCGAGGCAGCCACTCTAACAACTAGACCATCGCAGTGCTGAGACAGCCACTCTAACCACTAGACCATCGCAGTGCCGAGGCAGCCAATCTAATCACTAGACCATCGCAGTGCCGTGGCAGCCACTCTAACCCACTAGGCCATCGCAGTGTCGAGGCAACCACTCTAACCACTACACCATCGCAGTGCCGAGGTAGCCACTCTAACCAGTAGACCATCGCAGTGCCGAGGCAGCCAATCTAACCACTAGACTATCGCAGTGCTGTGGCAGCCACTCTAACCACTAGGCCATCACAGTGCCGTCAATAATCGACCTGTGACGCTTGGTCGTCACTATATATACAGTAACTAGACTATAACTCGTCGGTGACAGGCTAGGGGTCGTGTGGTCATGTCATTCAAGTCTTGATGATGACATTTGCGAAGAATTTCTCTCAACGCTACACAAGTTAGAATCAATGAGCAAAGAGTGGCGCGACCGGATCTAATCAACCCTTAGCTGCACCAATACCTTGCTTCGTGGATTTGATCTTTCACTATAGAACAGTTCCCGGTAGTTTAAAGATTTCAAAAGTCACACTAAATTTTCCGCGTGAACCGTTCGACTTGACCAGCGGCACTTTCCTCGTACATCGGATTCATGCAGGCAAAGGAAACGAAAAAGTTTAGAATTACAACATTATCTAAACATTTCAAATCAGTGAATCACGAAATTCTGGAATATAATCTGATGATCATACTTTGTGTTGGCTTGGCATTTGCTAAAGTCTTACAGTCGTGTTGTTGGGTCTTCGTGTATGTATCACGGAAACGGTTAGCAAGCGGAGCTATACATTTAAACAGAAACAGTTTGTCCTCATACTGGTAGTCTAAATAGCTCATATTCTCCTACATGAACAAGCTTCCTATTTTATTTTTGTCGTGGAACCCTTCGACCAGGCCACATTACTAAGTCCTCACTTCACCGAAATTCCAAATATAAACGCGTGATCTTAGCGTTTTTGTCATTCATTCTGACCGGAATAACTCTCAATCTTAAGAATAAACAGCACAAACATGTCGGACAAATATCTGGATATGCAAAGCCGCACTATTCTGAGAACATTCGGTGCCGACAAATCAACATCGCACATCCGACGCCTGGTTCTGGGAAATGACAAATGTGCACATTCTGCACCGCTCTTCCAAGAAATTAATATTTTTCTCATCTCCACCAGTTTATTCACCATGATGTTCCTCTTCCGACCTTGCATAACTAGATGTAATTCTTGAAACATTCATCAATACATAAATTCCCACCCGTCATTATGTTATGAATCAAATATTATTTCGATCCCAACTAAAATTCCATACTATTAAACTGAAAAGTCTGCGTCTATGGAACATTCTGCCTGTATGCGGAACATTCTGCTGTATATGGAACGCTCTAATTAATTATTTAAATCGCTATTTACATGTAATAATAATAATAAATAATAATTATTAAAATCGCTATTTAAGAGAGAAATCACGAGATATCTCATCTTCCAAATATATTATTTATGATTGTATTCTTCCAAGTTTTAGTACTTAGTATCCGTTGGAATCACTGGGGATTTTCCAATAATAGAGAAGAAAAACAATTTCATTCTGTATATTTCGCTATTAGTTATAGCATCTTCAGCAGTGAACATAGTTCAAAACAGCTCAATAAGCACAGTATATATACAAGACATAATGTGATCTTGGCCAATACACATTTATGAATGGGTAAGCCAGTAAATTATGTAGTCAGGATGGACGGATATTAAAATGCTATCATTTTCTGTTAAAATGCTATCATTTTCAGAAAATTATTAAATATTAATGACAGCGATCTACAAATTGTGTGATTCAGGTGATACAATACACACTCTAATTGATGAAAACAATACATAATCTGCGTATTTGGTAAGAGCTAAGTAAACTGTACATAAATGAATAAAGTATGGTGATATAGTGGCTATGTGCCTACATTGAATATTTCTACATGTCATGAAGTTTGGATAAGGACTGTCATTTTAAGATAATATAGGTATAATTTTCTTAACAATCCACATCCGAATTGATGGAAACCGACAAATGTTGTAACTCGCATGGGAATATACAATTATGAAACAATACACAGTCTAATTTAGGAAAAGAAAACTGGTTAATCGATAAATGATATTACCTAAAAAAATTAAATCCTTTGATGCTTTCAATCCTTGGTTTAAATTTGGTTTGTGCCGGCGTATGGCTAAGGCTTCTTTAAATAACACTGGAAACCAGTGAACTGCTGTATCAATAATGTTAGTGTTTCATTCTATAAGAGACAACAAAGAGGACAGGTCATCATCAAAAGTGCCATTTGCCAGATCAAACATTTTCCAAATGTAACTAAAATTGTCGCACTGGCTTACATGGTTAAACACCTCGGATTTGGAAGAAGCATGTTCTTTCAGGCGAGCAATAACACATCTGTCTGTTTTGCCGATGTACTCTGATTCACATCCTGGACATGAAAATTTATATATAATAGAGCTTCTATTGTTGTCGGGGTGGGTCCTTGTTATTGACAAAGATTTTTTTTCTTTGTCACCCATATTAAAAACAATATAACGCGCCTTTCCTAGAGTATATTTTCCTGAGTTGATGATTTTCTTGGGGAATTGGCGAAATAATCTAATTAGTAATTAGTATTTATCGTTATGCTTATTTTTATTGAGCCTCTAGACTTAGTAAGCAATAGTTACATTTGAGTTCTAGTTCGAGATTTCTACATTTGGAAACATATGGCTTTCCTTTACTATCTTTATTTAGTGTTTTCTTTTGACGTAATATTCTACGCTCGATTATCAACATCTACAATATTGTTAATATAAAACGACATGCTGGAGCATGTGGAGGTCATTGTTCCTACAGCGATAGGAATCCCATTGGGAGGTTTCATTCCGCTCCCCCCCCCCCCACCTCACTACAGCAAACAATTCCCAGGTCTGATAGATAATGCTTAAAAAGTTTGTAGTGATTTGTCGTCTTTAGTCCCGGGTGATCCTGGACGTCAATACGATAACATGGCTCTTTAGATTCTCTCCCTTTGTTCGTGTGGGTCATGCGGGATGGCCCTTCTACAAGTTTAAACAACGATGTGGGACAGTTGATAAGCTGACTGGGTTCATCGTTCAGATAGTTTTTAGTTCTCCTGTACTACTAGGCCATCTTCACGGGGTAACTTCTGAGACTGTTACACAAGAGAAGGTAAACACTATTAAATACCGGTACTCTAGAAATTCAGCAACAAACTCTTAATAATACGGTAGTACAGTTAGCTCTTTCATAAAAACTTGCTCATATGTAGGCCTGTACTATACCACCATGACCACAGGCCGAGAGTTTTGGAGGGTGTGGACGGTGGTATTACGGTGAAGTGTCGAAATATGTGGTCTCTGTAGAAAACCGCATGCTTTATATAAAAGTACATATAAAGCATGGGGTTATATGTGGAGGCCCCATATTTCGACACTTCACCGTAATGGCACCGTTCACACCCCCGACACTCTTGTTTTGAGGGCATGTGACTATACGGACTGTGTCTTGTTTGCTCGTGCAGCCATTACGATAGAGATCAAACTTTGCTCTCACGAACAAATGACCTTCTTATACACCAATGTTAGTAGGTACAGTCGAAAACTACTGGTACATGTGTATGCTGGTACATAGCTAATACAATACAGATATATTTTATATCAGAAATGACAGATCATTCCCCCGTATTTTTACATTCCCGAAAAGCACTCCATTCATACCTATATTTTACTATCGTGCGGGTTACAGTGATATATTGGCCGGGTGCTCTTCTGAACGCTTCGTACCGTTGTGGAAGCTAAGAATGTCCGGTGGCTAAGAGTGTCAGCATCTTATCTTCTAACCCAGCTAGGACACTTTTCTCCATTCAGGGGATAAGTATCCGTCCTTGGTTGCAATACAAAAGGGACACTAATCACCAGGGCATTCTTAACCATCACACTGTAAGACGTGCATCGTTCATGGATAAGGATTCTACACGTCTGAAACTTATCAATTTCAAACATCTAGACCATTTTTCTGTAGAAAAATCAACTGTGGGAAAAAATATCACGTCAAATTTTACTGAGGAATTCAATTTTCTGAGAGCACAAACTCACCAAATGCAACTCACATTATTCAAGGAGCTACTCTTCTTCAGTTCTATGTGTCCAATTTGTCAAGAAGACGTATTTTAACTATAGAAACATATGCAAAAGATATAAACAGTATATGACAAATCTGACCAGTTGTAACTGCAGTTGGAAAAAATAACACCATTTGATTCCAAAGGATCCAACCTAGTACTCTGACTGGTACTGCCTGCATGTTAATTCTGTTGATATTTCGATGCACTCAACGTGGAGACGTGAACAATCATACACATAAAAAGATATGTCAAAATTAAGTTCTGAGTAGCAGATATCTGATGCCAAGTTTCATCCCTATATAAATGGCCACGATCTTGGAAATTACACGAGAATAATCCTTAAAAATGTCCAAAATAACACTGTGGATAACAAGGATCTTTTCAAACAAAACAATGGCAGATACTGAATGAGATGATTTCGGCAGCCACGAAAATGATCATGAAGAACTTTAACCTGTCATATAATGATTGATTTCCTGTTGTAGTCGTTGAACCGTCGAAGTCACAAATCATCAAACTCTGAACCGCACACATGTATTCTGAATTATTTACACTAAAAGAATCAGATAGGGATCCAAGATGAAATACACAGAAGTATATAGGGTGTATAGAAATAATTTAAATAACACTATTCCGCTTACCAGAAAGAAACTGGGGACCCCTATTTGAGACAAAAGGGGGTGTGACGTTCATCAAAGGAAAAGTACTAGTTCTGTGATGTCATTTTCTTTAAATGCATTTTTGATGTGATTCTCGGTCAAATTTGCATTTTTGTATTGATGCTATTAATGTTTGTTTTCTAAACAATACATCTATATAGTATACAAGTATCTGACGTGAAATAAGCTAACCTGACTTTTATGTGTTGAATGGCAATACTCGAAGGAAAACTAAGAAAATGCAACTTTTATACAAATATACAGAACATGATCTCTTAATTTTCTACACATTTTCCGAGATGTGTATAAGTTTGGTGGAGATGTAACGCTTCGATATCACAAATATGTTGTGCCAAAAACGAAAAGCGATATGATATTCAAGTCTACCCATGCCATATTCTGTTGGTTATTTGTTTTGTTTGGTAGATTTGTTTTTCTACTTTGCTTGGTCTAATCACCGATGTGGAGGCTAAGACTGTTCTGTGGATAATAGCGTCCGGTCCCTATCTTCTAACCCAGCTAGGACACGTTTCTCCACATTGGGGACAGGTGTCCGTCCTGGCACAGGCCCTCAAAACAAGAGTTTAGGCGGGGGGGGAGGAGGGGCGCGTGTGCGTGGTACCAGGGTGAAGTGTCGAAATATGGGGTCTCTAACGTAACTGTCCGTTCATCCCGGCACTAAGATATGATGGCCCGCTTCTTTCTCAATTCTGATTGGTCAGTCGCGACAGGCATCCGGCAAGATAGGTCACACACTGATCAGCTAACCAATCAGAATTGAGAAAGAATCGGGCCATCATCTTAGCTTTGCAGGCGAAGCAGATATATGACATCACTACGGGTGTGTATAGGGCTTTGTAAGCAAGGTCGCCATCTTGATTCGCGGTGATAACGTGACCCGGATACACAACTGCCTGAGCAGGGATAAATGTGAGCTTCAGTTTGGTCACAATTAAGCGAGTACAAAAGGGAGTTTTACTGATCCAATGTACACCCGTAGTGAGGTCATATTTCGGTTTCGCCTGCAAAGCTGAGCCATCATCTCTGTGTGTCGGGATGAACGGACAGTTATGTTGGATTTTGAATCGCCCGGCAAAGGTATAAAATGGCTCCAATTTACTAATTTGACGACGGGAATATATGGAATGACACTTGTAGAATAAGCTGATGTATTTTGTTTGGAGGTGAACCGTTTATTTCTCGTTTCACCCAAAGTGCGTTTCACACCTTGGAGTATTTTTATATAAATCATGGGGGTTATGTATAGAGACCCTATATTTCGACACTTCACCCTAATATCACCGCCCACACCCCCCAAAACTCTTGTTTTGAAGGCCTTTCTTGGTCCCGGATTGCAACAGAAAAGGGTATGAAAAGGGGCACTAATCGCCCATCACACCGGTAGTCATTTTGCCTCAGAACTTTTGCCTAAGTATGTATTAATTCTTAATGCCACCGATGTCACAATAGATGTGATCAAATCTACCACATAAATATGATTTATGAACGAAGCGTGTAACATTCAATGTTTAACAAAACGTTGTCGTCATAAATCTAACTGCAGAACAAGAGTGAAAAGTTCGAAATTTTGTGCATTATTCCAGTTATTTTAAACCCGTTTTTGTAAATTTAATCACAAAATATTCAGAATGTTGTATCTGTGTGTCTCGTTTCCACCATAACGGACATAGCAGACATAAACCCTTCAACAAACAGCGTATCAAGTGAGAAAGTAGCTTGACACCATTTTGATAATTCACTGCAGACAAACAACAAATATCAATATTTTTATCTGCAGTGCAATCTCACAACTACGATTGAAGAAAACCCTTATAAATCACTGCTAAAATAAATAATAAAATTATCTATCTCAAAATTGTATACACGTGCTTTCCGTGGATAAGGTACAGTTGTCCTTGCCACAAAATGTATCATTTAAAATGAGTCCATGGGCCTAGCTTCTGGTTGGTGTCTGTTCCGCTTCGATCTTCAGCTTCATTTAATACTGGACCATACCCACCGTGTTCCAGTTCCAAGTGGTTAATAAATAATAATAAACACGCAGGTGATGACGTCACTTCCGGTGTGCGTGAATCGGGCGTGATCATGTTTAGACTTGTACCATTGCTCATGGTGTTTTTCCCCATTCATCCGGGTGCCCGGGCCTGTCTTCGCGTGACTCCACATGTTTAGACCTGGTACAAGTATAAACATGATCACGCCCGATTCACGCACACCGAAAGTGACGTCATCACCTGCATGTCCCAATGATGAGGGAAAGAACAAGTCTAAACATGTCGAGTCACGCCCGATTCACCCACACCGGAAGTGACGTCATCATCTGCGCAGAACACACCTGCGCACAAGTCCCACTTTCGGTTTCTCGCGCTTGCGCAGTGACGAGCAAGTGGCTTTAGATACGCGCTATATACTACTTATGAAACATGTCCAACTTTGATCTTATGTTTTATCCTTCTGATTCAGCTTGAGATGGCACAAACACAAGTCATAGACTGGCAGTCGAAGAAAACACTCTATGAATGTAACAAGTATATGTTGGAGAATGAGATACTCTGTGACGTGACGTTCCTTGTCGGCGAGGAAAAGAAAGGAATACCGGCTCACAAATATGTCCTCGTAAGCCGAAGTTCAGTTTTCCAAGCCATGTTCTGTGGGCCATTAGCTGAACAGGATAAGGATATCATGATACCCGATATTCCAGTGGACGCCTTTGTAGCTCTCCTCAGGTAATTATAATAAAAAATACGTTAAATATCCCGGCAGTTTCTTTCGAGAAGTATGAGTATATGCCCATGTTAGCAAAATATCCGTCTCAGTTATCAGCGTGACTGAGATACACGCTCTGGAAACGACTCGGAATTCATTTGGGAAAAGAATAATGGTCAGTGAATAGGATTTTAAGTATTGTATCATGTATTGCTGACATCATTGAAAAACGGTTGACCGCTTCTCTCTTGTAGGGAACCATGCTTTGTTTTATTACATACACTTTTGGAATTGGTGCTGACCGTCATACGAGACAGGTAGTTCGATTACTAACACAGAAATTATTTTATGGACGATGGCTGAATATTGAATGTCGGACCTGACGCTTGCTATTCTTCCTGTTCACTGATGTGGTACGCGATGTGTGACAGAGTTATTCATTTATACGGTTACCTACAAAAACATTTCCTTGCTAACAAAGTGGATAACGAACTAAAGTCCCGATGAAGAATTATATGCATTGAAACGAAGGACCTTGAGCGGTGAATCGAAGATTCGGCCTCCAAAGAAGTACTGTTTAAGGGCCTATATTGAATATCACGTGTGAAAGAAAAAAAATTATATTAGCTTAAAATATATTATGTTGAGGATTGCTTAGAGTAATTATCAATGTTCTCGAATGACAACTCGTTGAGGTATACTAGATTTGTATCAAATTTGTAATTTGAGGTAAAACCAACACCTTTCATCTCTCTATACCTATGAAGCCCATCCAGGAGCAAACAGCAATCGAGATACACGGCCAATCGGGGTAAAGTTCATTTTGATTCCGGATAGGCCTCTTATGTTTAAAGACAGGCGGTTGAAGGTGTTGTTTTCACCCAGTAATATACGATATTGCCGAAATCCACTACTTCAAAGTAGTTTTATTCAAGTATCTCAGAATAACTCCGAGCATATCGTAACATTTTTCTGCACATGAAAGTCGGAATTAAAAGCTTAGCCTTTAATATGAGTAACTACCAGTAGTCCTATACAGGAAAATATTTTAAGCGGAAAGTTGCTACTTTTAATACTTCATGGAAAGTCTTCATTTTAAACAGATTTTTTTTTTGTGAAATATAATTGAAGTTTTTTTTCTCGAAAATATCACACGCCAAGTGAACAAAATCACATTTTACGTCTATCTGAATATATACACTGTTATACATCTGTGACGTAATTCTCGCTTCTAAAAGAAAATAAACTATGTCGGTGTGTAGGATCATGCCCATGGTCGGGTGAGAGGGTCGTAGTTATCAAACCAACCAACATGTATCTAGTCGAGATAAAGACCCTGGTATTATCTTCTCGTTGAGTATAGCATAGTGTAAGCACTATTTTTAGAATTAAATCACATTAAATAATACTGATGATTGAGATACTTCAATTTTGTGAAAAATTATACTAACTAATTAGAATTGTGAGTTTTTGCATTTGATGTCTCGTCAAAAGTATCACAGTAACGGGTCCACCGGTATCAAAGTAATTTTTTCGAGTGTGATCGGGAGGTTGAATGATTTTGCTAATCTGGGTCTTGAAAGAGTTCAGGTTTTCTATTCTTCTCAGTTCAGGTTCTGTACTGCCCCAGTCGCTAGAGAGCTGAAATATTGCTGGACGAGACATCAAAATTTAATTCTCTCACTCTCTCTCTTGTTCCACAGAACTGCTCCACTTCAGCGTTTGTTTTCCAGAGTCTGTTCTAATTTTTTTTAGTAATATATTCCGAGTTTATTCAAATATAATATAAACACCGTACAATAACGTAGGTACAAGCCAGGGCAACAGATATTCAGCATTCATATAAGATTACCAATGTATGAAAGTATTACATCCTTGATACTTTGAAAATTCTACCCATTTATCCCACTTGTCATCCAATTGCTTCCTATTTTTATAGAATACAGTTTCTTCTATTTCGTAATAGTATTCTGAATCTATATAAAACAGACGTATGTTTCGGGTTGATGCCTGGCATCTACGTTATAAGTAAAATTTTGCCAATAATATAACCAGGTTACATTGACAACTGTGTCCAAACAAACCAAATACAATATTCTCTAAGGACATTGATAGTCTATATTAAAAGATTCAGTTTTATCATTCAGCAATTGCCAGAATAGTTGAGACTGTTGACAATCCCAGAACAGATGAACTATTGTCCCCTTATATGGTTTACAAAAAATGCACAAATCAATTTCACTGATGTTAATTTTGTATAAATTAGCATTTGTTGCAATAATTCCATGATTATTTCAAAATTGGAACCATCGTAGTTCTGGTCTATATGAAACACATCTGTGTAAGTTGAAACAGTTTTAAGGTGAGAAAATCAATGAAAAACAACGTTTGTTTAGTGGCTTGCCCGGGCTGCTTGCTCGACCGCAGTTCGAGCAGGTCCACGGATCTCACGCGTGGCCCTCCTCCGGAGCACCGTAAAAACACACGCGGTATAAAAAAAATACCGACACGCACATCAATTTTCTCAAAGACATGACATTGAAGTAGTCTGGAACTATTCCAAACTCCCTGGTTTATTATACATCAATGATACATAATAGACGGCCACACAGGTATATAACACCTGTAGATGGAACCCGACATTGTTTGCAGAATTCATTTTGTTCGTTGTCACGGTCGTGTACTGAAGATAACCTTTTACATGTACGTTTGTAACTCAGTCAAAATTCAATTATCGGGCTAATTCGCTTTATATTCTTTCCCACTCTCTGTCCCTATAAACTGATCAGGTACTGGGCATTTGGACAAAGTACTCGGTACACCGCCACACCTATACCCGAGCAAAAACTGGGTTGAGTATTCTGGTCAGATCGAATTTTCATGTGTTTCCCCGATCGCGAATGGTCAAAATTTATACGACAATATTGTTACATATTCATGGCCAATTCCTGATACTTCATCCGCACTGTGATAGCTATATGATGGTAGCCCATCAGATCATTAGTGAAAATTTGAACATACGTTAGTCCCAATAGCTTGAATTTTCAGCGAAATTGAAGCTGTTGTTATATTGAGTTTGTATGCTGAGCGCAATATTGCGTTCTGTCTTACACCTCTGACGTCGAAGTTTCGAATTTGACCTTGATGTTCTGAAAATGGGACCCAGTATCACCAAACTGTTTTCGCTATCATCAAAAACCACGTATTTACTACAAATTCGTATGCTTTTTATATGTTTGGGTGTCCCTTCAATTTTCCGATGAACATTAAATTCAAATTTGTTATTGAACAGAATTGCAAACCCCTCTGGAATTTGATGAAACCGAATTGAAATATCTGTCGCATCCCCATTCAATTAAAATAACCAAAAATTCACTTTGGGTAAACAATGCAATAAGTAGTAGTATATGAGCAAATTTCTTATTATTGACCTACTTTCGCAAGGCAGCTAGAGGTCAAGGTCACTATAGTTTCTTCACGCGACGATCACATGACTGAAAGTGACCTTTGGGGCATGTATTTCTCAGCGCTGATGCGGTCCCACGGTGATGCAGTCCGGCGGTGAAGCGGTCGCGGAGAGAAGCTTCCGCGGATAGAAAATACAATGTAGTCCTGAAACTTTAAATACGCGGGTGGTCGCTGCGTCTTAATCTTCGGCAATGTCCGGTCATTTCCGGGACAACATAATGGTCAGTAAGCGTTATCCACCCTTCCAAAGCATCAATGGAATGCACATCATCAAACAGGATCCCCGACAATATCGCCAGCACCATGCCTATTATTAATGGCAAGTGGGAAAAACTCGTCACAGCCATACAGTGGGAGAAGGGAAAGGGTCCCAGCGGGAATCGAACCCGGGTTGCTCCCTACAGAAGCAGACACGTTACACACTACACCACGAGTCACCCCATACTAGGCAAGGTTGATAATATCCTCATATATCTAGGGTGCATGGGCATGTGCGGTATGCAATGTTTAACCTGATGGGAAACCCACTCATGGACATTTGCGGTATGGAGTGTGGCATTTTTTTTATTTTTTTTCGTCTCACCACGTAGAACACGATGAGAGGGGTCTCGAAGACAAGCGAAGAAATTTTTAGAAAAAGTCACTGTGCGCATGCGCACTGGGCAAGTAGCGCTGAGGTGGATGTTTTGCGGTCTAGGTGGGCCCCAGCTGGTCCGATGGGGTCAAGTTAGGTGTCATGGTGAAGCACTCGTCAGGGAATATCCGACTGGATGGGTGTGACGTGGAACTGACGTCATTCCGCGCATGTGCAGTAGAAAAAGGGGCATGAGAATGGACGTTTTGGGGTCGAAGGTGCATGTAAAATTAGGATAGGGGTTGAATCTATAAAAAGCGGAAAACGGGCTTTACCCCTAAGATAGGGAAAACCCCTATCAAGGAGGTCTGGAGGGGATAATATCGTTTCCATGTGGATCGAGACCCGCCGAGAGAGGCAGCATGGGTGAGTGGGTGTATGTAAAATTAGGATTGAGGTTGAATCTACAAAAAGCGAAACACAGACTTTACTGCTAAAATAGAGAAAACCCCCTATCAACCATGTCTAGAGAGGTTAATATCGGTCCTCGGCTTATGGTACCAGACCACTATTAAAAATAGTGCCGATCCGTTAACCCCTTTAGGCAACCTCTGCCAGAGAAGTGAATTGTTTCAATATTTTTTCCAGTCTCTGTTACGAGGAATAATTGAAGGCCAGTGGTAGGTGATTGGAGTATGGTATGTGTTTGGTTCCGCTGTGAGTTTGATTTTAACTCAAGGCCTAATAAGGAGTTGCTAAGAGGGACTATTTGGGTGCCTGTGCACCGCTTTCTGAAAGCAGAGAAAAAAGCCAAAATTATGACTTCATTTGTAGGAGCGCGCATAGCTCAAAATTTCAATGGGCGACCCCCGTCAAGAAGCCTGTCCGGTTGTAGTACTTGAATTAAAGTACTTCTGGCCGAAATATGGAAGTCGAGACTTAATTAATGAATCGAGGAGATGCAATTACGTTAACAGTTTTTAACATTGCCGCCAATGTAAATTTTAATAGTGGTCTGGACCCTTATCGGCGCCTGCCGAGAGAGGCAGGGTTAGTTAGGGGGTGTATGTAAATTTAGAATTGGGTTTGAACCTATAAAAAGCGGAACACGGACTTTACCCCTGAAATAAGAAAACCAGGTTTAGACGTGCTAATATCCAACCCCGGCGGATCGGGGCCTGCCGAGAGAGGCAGGATGGATTAGTGGGTGTATCCAAATTTAGGATTGGGGTTGAACATACAAAAAGCGGAACTCGGACTTTACACCTAAACCATGGGGAATCATGGATGTTTTGGGGTCCACTATTGGTCCGAATGAGGCGTGGGAGGTGTCATAGTTTAGCATTCGTGGGGGTCCATCCGACTGGACTAGCGTGTCGTTCGTTTTTGACATTCTGTACATGCGAAGAGACAGGGAATTGTGGGAAAAGGGCATTGGAAGGGACGCTTTATGGACGAGGTGGGCCACTCTTGGTCCGAATGGGTCATGCGAAGTATCAATGTGAAGCTCTCGTGAGAGAGCGTCCAACTAGGTGGGTGTGGAGTGGAAAGAGCGTTTATCTGCGCATGCGCAGTAGAAAAGGTGTATTGGAATGGACGTGTTGAGGTCGATATGGACATATCGCGGTCAGATTGGCCCGTGGGAGGCCTTATTTTGAAGTTCTCTTGGGTAGCGTCAGATTGCACTGGTGTTTAATCCGGTTTTTATCATTCTGCGCATGCGCAGTCTGGCCGTTTCAGCGAAAGTGGGCATTTTAGGGGTGTGAAGGAAGATGTTTGAGCAGAGGGCGACCATCTGTGGTCCAAATGCGTCGTGTGAGGTGTCATCTTGTAGCTCTCGGGATGTCGACCACGACTGGAGAGATTTTCATGTCATCTGTGACGTCATTGGTAACGTAATCAGTAGAAGTAATAGCCAAAGTGAGCATTTTAGGGGTGCGAATGAAGGTGTTTGGGGTAGAGATGGACCATCCGTGGTCCAAATGCGTCGTGTGAGGTGTCATCTTGTAGCAATGTCTCCAGACGCCATGCTTAACTTTTCAACGCCCTGGTGAATTAGCCCTGAAGCTCTGATTTTCTAGATATTCCATGGAATTGACACTAATTCATCGAAATCCGGTGACGCCCGTCAACGCCTGTCGTTACGCCTTAACGCCCTAGCATAACGCCTTGACGCCATGATGTAGACCGATGAGAGAGCAACAACAACAGCAAGGATGACAGGTCAATGATTTAATTATCCCCTCCAGTACATCATACAGAAACTGGGAGAGCCGCGTTGGGTATGTTTACAATGCAATTAGGCTCTTGTCCAATCAAAAGCCTCCATTCGAGGCTGCATCTTTCGTATTCGTTCTTACCCGTTAGATGTTTTCTCGGCTGCTCTTGTCCAATCAGAGGTCGCCATTTCAGAAAATTTCATCTTCGTTCGATGTAACCTAAGCATGATCGGGCAGGCCTGGATATTGTTCAGGCAGCATGTCCTGAAACAGTTGCTTGCGCATTTTGATCTCATTTTCCAGGGCGTTGGTGGGTGGTAACCTCATATCCTCTTCCAAGTGACGCTTGGTCTTCATGACGGACCTTGAGTGGGATCGCCTTTCATTTCAATGGGCAGCAGGGTATACCGTTCATAGAAGACCATGGCTGTTTTACTGATGGATTGGCGCATTTGGATGTACGCCTGTTGTAAGTTATCCTGTCCGGCGTCTTCGATTATCGCAGCATAGTTATTAATAGCTTCATGCACAATACGATCCCAGAAGATAGGTTATGCCTCATTTTCCTTGGGGTATAGGCTGACTATTTGAGGTCAAGCGCTCCGTATCAGTAGACAGACTCGCACAAGTCTCTGTTTCGGTATCAGTCGATGGACTCTCAGCAATCTCTGTGCCAGCATCCGCCTCAATGGACTCATCGGTGTCACCAATCCCACGTATATTCTTCTGGTGCCGCATCATATTGTAATGTCTGGTGAACGTGCGCCCGCACTCAGAGCACGTGCAATCCATGTTGATGGTTGAACGTCGACTGTGCCCGCTTTTTGGGGTACGCTTGTTTTTATAGACAGTCACGCCCGCCAACGACCAGCTTAACGCTTCAATGCACTGGCAAAATAATTCAGAAGCTCTGATTTTTATAGATATTCTATGGAATTGACACTAGTTGATCGAAATACAGAGACGCCAGTCAACGCCCGTCGTTACGCCTTAACGCCCGCTTTAACGCCCAATCTTAACGCCTTAACGCCAAATCTTAACGCCTTAACGCCTTATCTTAACGCCTTAGCTTATAGCTCAGTGCTCGGAAGTAACGTCATCGTACGCACGCGCACGCACCTGTGGTGCACCCTGTACCCTATCGCCAGTAGGGCTCCCTGGATGCTCCCTGGATGCTCCCTGGATGATTTCCCATGGTTTAGTTTTAAAGTCCGCGTTCCGCTTTTTGTATGTTCAAACCCAATCCAGAATTTAGATACACCCGCTAACCCACCCTGTCTCTCGGCAGGCTCCGATCCGCCGGGGACCGATATAAGCCCCTCCAGAACTGGTTTTTCTTCTATTTTAGGGGTGAAGTCCGTGTTCCGCCTTTTATAGGCTCATACCCAATCCTAAATTTACATACATCTACTAACCCACCCTGTCTCTCTCGGCAGGCCCCGATAAGCCGGGGACCGATATTAACTCCTCTAGACCTGGTTGATAGGGGATTTCTCTACTTCAGGGGTAAAGTCCGTGTTTCGCTTTTTATAGGTTCAACCCCAGTCCTAATTTTGCACACACCCACTCACCCACCCTGCCTCTCTCGGCAGACCTAGTAGGTACCAGACCACTATTAAAAATAGTGCCGATCCGTTAACCCCTTTAGGCAACCTCTGCCAGAGAAGTGAATTGTTTCAATATTTTTTCCAGTCTCTGTTACGAGGAATAATTGAAGGCCAGTGGTAGGTGATTGGAGTATGGTATGTGTTTGGTTCCGCTGTGAGTTTGATTTTAACTCAAGGCCTAATAAGGAGTTGCTAAGAGGGACTATTTGGGTGCCTGTGCACCGCTTTCTGAAAGCAGAGAAAAAAGCCAAAATTATGACTTCATTTGTAGGAGCGCGCATAGCTCAAAATTTCAATGGGCGACCCCAGTCAAGAAGCCTGTCCGGTTGTAGTACTTGAATTAAAGTACTTCTGGCCGAAATATGGAAGTCGAGACTTAATTAATGAATCGAGGAGATGCAATTACGTTAACAGTTTTTAACATTGCCGCCAATGTAAATTTTAATAGTGGTCTGGACCCTTATCGGCGCCTGCCGAGAGAGGCAGGGTTAGTTAGGGGGTGTATGTAAATTTAGAATTGGGTTTGAACCTATAAAAAGCGGAACACGGACTTTACCCCTGAAATAAGAAAACCAGGTTTAGACGTGCTAATATCCAACCCCGGCGGATCGGGGCCTGCCGAGAGAGGCAGGATGGATTAGTGGGTGTATCCAAATTTAGGATTGGGGTTGAACATACAAAAAGCGGAACTCGGACTTTACACCTAAACCATGGGGAATCATGGATGTTTTGGGGTCCACTATTGGTCCGAATGAGGCGTGGGAGGTGTCATAGTTTAGCATTCGTGGGGGTCCATCCGACTGGACTAGCGTGTCGTTCGTTTTTGACATTCTGTACATGCGAAGAGACAGGGAATTGTGGGAAAAGGGCATTGGAAGGGACGCTTTATGGACGAGGTGGGCCACTCTTGGTCCGAATGGGTCATGCGAAGTATCAATGTGAAGCTCTCGTGAGAGAGCGTCCAACTAGGTGGGTGTGGAGTGGAAAGAGCGTTTATCTGCGCATGCGCAGTAGAAAAGGTGTATTGGAATGGACGTGTTGAGGTCGATATGGACATATCGCGGTCAGATTGGCCCGTGGGAGGCCTTATTTTGAAGTTCTCTTGGGTAGCGTCAGATTGCACTGGTGTTTAATCCGGTTTTTATCATTCTGCGCATGCGCAGTCTGGCCGTTTCAGCGAAAGTGGGCATTTTAGGGGTGTGAAGGAAGATGTTTGAGCAGAGGGCGACCATCTGTGGTCCAAATGCGTCGTGTGAGGTGTCATCTTGTAGCTCTCGGGATGTCGACCACGACTGGAGAGATTTTCATGTCATCTGTGACGTCATTGGTAACGTAATCAGTAGAAGTAATAGCCAAAGTGAGCATTTTAGGGGTGCGAATGAAGGTGTTTGGGGTAGAGATGGACCATCCGTGGTCCAAATGCGTCGTGTGAGGTGTCATCTTGTAGCAATGTCTCCAGACGCCATGCTTAACTTTTCAACGCCCTGGTGAATTAGCCCTGAAGCTCTGATTTTCTAGATATTCCATGGAATTGACACTAATTCATCGAAATCCGGTGACGCCCGTCAACGCCTGTCGTTACGCCTTAACGCCCTAGCATAACGCCTTGACGCCATGATGTAGACCGATGAGAGAGCAACAACAACAGCAAGGATGACAGGTCAATGATTTAATTATCCCCTCCAGTACATCATACAGAAACTGGGAGAGCCGCGTTGGGTATGTTTACAATGCAATTAGGCTCTTGTCCAATCAAAAGCCTCCATTCGAGGCTGCATCTTTCGTATTCGTTCTTACCCGTTAGATGTTTTCTCGGCTGCTCTTGTCCAATCAGAGGTCGCCATTTCAGAAAATTTCATCTTCGTTCGATGTAACCTAAGCATGATCGGGCAGGCCTGGATATTGTTCAGGCAGCATGTCCTGAAACAGTTGCTTGCGCATTTTGATCTCATTTTCCAGGGCGTTGGTGGGTGGTAACCTCATATCCTCTTCCAAGTGACGCTTGGTCTTCATGACGGACCTTGAGTGGGATCGCCTTTCATTTCAATGGGCAGCAGGGTATACCGTTCATAGAAGACCATGGCTGTTTTACTGATGGATTGGCGCATTTGGATGTACGCCTGTTGTAAGTTATCCTGTCCGGCGTCTTCGATTATCGCAGCATAGTTATTAATAGCTTCATGCACAATACGATCCCAGAAGATAGGTTATGCCTCATTTTCCTTGGGGTATAGGCTGACTATTTGAGGTCAAGCGCTCCGTATCAGTAGACAGACTCGCACAAGTCTCTGTTTCGGTATCAGTCGATGGACTCTCAGCAATCTCTGTACCAGCATCCGCCTCAATGGACTCATCGGTGTCACCAATCCCACGTATATTCTTCTGGTGCCGCATCATATTGTAATGTCTGGTGAACGTGCGCCCGCACTCAGAGCACGTGCAATCCATGTTGATGGTTGAACGTCGACTGTGCCCGCTTTTTGGGGTACGCTTGTTTTTATAGACAGTCACGCCCGCCAACGACCAGCTTAACGCTTCAATGCACTGGCAAAATAATTCAGAAGCTCTGATTTTTATAGATATTCTATGGAATTGACACTAGTTGATCGAAATACAGAGACGCCAGTCAACGCCCGTCGTTACGCCTTAACGCCCGCTTTAACGCCCAATCTTAACGCCTTAACGCCAAATCTTAACGCCTTAACGCCTTATCTTAACGCCTTAGCTTATAGCTCAGTGCTCGGAAGTAACGTCATCGTACGCACGCGCACGCACCTGTGGTGCACCCTGTACCCTATCGCCAGTAGGGCTCCCTGGATGCTCCCTGGATGCTCCCTGGATGATTTCCCATGGTTTAGTTTTAAAGTCCGCGTTCCGCTTTTTGTATGTTCAAACCCAATCCAGAATTTAGATACACCCGCTAACCCACCCTGTCTCTCGGCAGGCTCCGATCCGCCGGGGACCGATATAAGCCCCTCCAGAACTGGTTTTTCTTCTATTTTAGGGGTGAAGTCCGTGTTCCGCCTTTTATAGGCTCATACCCAATCCTAAATTTACATACATCTACTAACCCACCCTGTCTCTCTCGGCAGGCCCCGATAAGCCGGGGACCGATATTAACTCCTCTAGACCTGGTTGATAGGGGATTTCTCTACTTCAGGGGTAAAGTCCGTGTTTCGCTTTTTATAGGTTCAACCCCAGTCCTAATTTTGCACACACCCACTCACCCACCCTGCCTCTCTCGGCAGACCTAGTAGGTACCAGACCACTATTAAAAATAGTGCCGATCCGTTAACCCCTTTAGGCAACCTCTGCCAGAGAAGTGAATTGTTTCAATATTTTTTCCAGTCTCTGTTACGAGGAATAATTGAAGGCCAGTGGTAGGTGATTGGAGTATGGTATGTGTTTGGTTCCGCTGTGAGTTTGATTTTAACTCAAGGCCTAATAAGGAGTTGCTAAGAGGGACTATTTGGGTGCCTGTGCACCGCTTTCTGAAAGCAGAGAAAAAAGCCAAAATTATGACTTCATTTGTAGGAGCGCGCATAGCTCAAAATTTCAATGGGCGACCCCCGTCAAGAAGCCTGTCCGGTTGTAGTACTTGAATTAAAGTACTTCTGGCCGAAATATGGAAGTCGAGACTTAATTAATGAATCGAGGAGATGCAATTACGTTAACAGTTTTTAACATTGCCGCCAATGTAAATTTTAATAGTGGTCTGGACTCTTATCGGCGCCTGCCGAGAGAGGCAGGGTTAGTTAGGGGGTGTATGTAAATTTAGAATTGGGTTTGAACCTATAAAAAGCGGAACACGGACTTTACCCCTGAAATAAGAAAACCAGGTTTAGACGTGCTAATATCCAACCCCGGCGGATCGGGGCCTGCCGAGAGAGGGAGGATGGATTAGTGGGTGTATCCAAATTTAGGATTGGGGTTGAACATACAAAAAGCGGAACTCGGACTTTACACCTAAACCATGGGGAATCATGGATGTTTTGGGGTCCACTATTGGTCCGAATGAGGCGTGGGAGGTGTCATAGTTTAGCATTCGTGGGGGTCCATCCGACTGGACTAGCGTGTCGTTCGTTTTGGACATTCTGTACATGCGAAGAGACAGGGAATTGTGGGAAAAGGGCATTGGAAGGGACGCTTTATGGACGAGGTGGGCCACTCTTGGTCCGAATGGGTCATGCGAAGTATCAATGTGAAGCTCTCGTGAGAGAGCGTCCAACTAGGTGGGTGTGGAGTGGAAAGAGCGTTTATCTGCGCATGCGCAGTAGAAAAGGTGTATTGGAATGGACGTGTTGAGGTCGATATGGACACATCGCGGTCAGATTGGCCCGTGGGAGGCCTTATTTTGAAGTTCTCTTGGGTAGCGTCAGATTGCACTGGTGTTTAATCCGGTTTTTATCATTCTGCGCATGCGCAGTCTGGCCGTTTCAGCGAAAGTGGGCATTTTAGGGGTGTGAAGGAAGATGTTTGAGCAGAGGGCGACCATCTGTGGTCCAAATGCGTCGTGTGAGGTGTCATCTTGTAGCTCTCGGGATGTCGACCACGACTGGAGAGATTTTCATGTCATCTGTGACGTCATTGGTAACGTAATCAGTAGAAGTAATAGCCAAAGTGAGCATTTTAGGGGTGCGAATGAAGGTGTTTGGGGTAGAGATGGACCATCCGTGGTCCAAATGCGTCGTGTGAGGTGTCATCTTGTAGCAATGTCTCCAGACGCCATGCTTAACTTTTCAACGCCCTGGTGAATTAGCCCTGAAGCTCTGATTTTCTAGATATTCCATGGAATTGACACTAATTCATCGAAATCCGGTGACGCCCGTCAACGCCTGTCGTTACGCCTTAACGCCCTAGCATAACGCCTTGACGCCATGATGTAGACCGATGAGAGAGCAACAACAACAGCAAGGATGACAGGTCAATGATTTAATTATCCCCTCCAGTACATCATACAGAAACTGGGAGAGCCGCGTTGGGTATGTTTACAATGCAATTAGGCTCTTGTCCAATCAAAAGCCTCCATTCGAGGCTGCATCTTTCGTATTCGTTCTTACCCGTTAGATGTTTTCTCGGCTGCTCTTGTCCAATCAGAGGTCGCCATTTCAGAAAATTTCATCTTCGTTCGATGTAACCTAAGCATGATCGGGCAGGCCTGGATATTGTTCAGGCAGCATGTCCTGAAACAGTTGCTTGCGCATTTTGATCTCATTTTCCAGGGCGTTGGTGGGTGGTAACCTCATATCCTCTTCCAAGTGACGCTTGGTCTTCATGACGGACCTTGAGTGGGATCGCCTTTCATTTCAATGGGCAGCAGGGTATACCGTTCATAGAAGACCATGGCTGTTTTACTGATGGATTGGCGCATTTGGATGTACGCCTGTTGTAAGTTATCCTGTCCGGCGTCTTCGATTATCGCAGCATAGTTATTAATAGCTTCATGCACAATACGATCCCAGAAGATAGGTTATGCCTCATTTTCCTTGGGGTATAGGCTGACTATTTGAGGTCAAGCGCTCCGTATCAGTAGACAGACTCGCACAAGTCTCTGTTTCGGTATCAGTCGATGGACTCTCAGCAATCTCTGTGCCAGCATCCGCCTCAATGGACTCATCGGTGTCACCAATCCCACGTATATTCTTCTGGTGCCGCATCATATTGTAATGTCTGGTGAACGTGCGCCCGCACTCAGAGCACGTGCAATCCATGTTGATGGTTGAACGTCGACTGTGCCCGCTTTTTGGGGTACGCTTGTTTTTATAGACAGTCACGCCCGCCAACGACCAGCTTAACGCTTCAATGCACTGGCAAAATAATTCAGAAGCTCTGATTTTTATAGATATTCTATGGAATTGACACTAGTTGATCGAAATACAGAGACGCCAGTCAACGCCCGTCGTTACGCCTTAACGCCCGCTTTAACGCCCAATCTTAACGCCTTAACGCCAAATCTTAACGCCTTAACGCCTTATCTTAACGCCTTAGCTTATAGCTCAGTGCTCGGAAGTAACGTCATCGTACGCACGCGCACGCACCTGTGGTGCACCCTGTACCCTATCGCCAGTAGGGCTCCCTGGATGCTCCCTGGATGATTTCCCATGGTTTAGTTTTAAAGTCCGCGTTCCGCTTTTTGTATGTTCAAACCCAATCCAGAATTTAGATACACCCGCTAACCCACCCTGTCTCTCGGCAGGCTCCGATCCGCCGGGGACCGATATAAGCCCCTCCAGAACTGGTTTTTCTTCTATTTTAGGGGTGAAGTCCGTGTTCCGCCTTTTATAGGCTCATACCCAATCCTAAATTTACATACATCCACTAACCCACCCTGTCTCTCTCGGCAGGCCCCGATAAGCCGGGGACCGATATTAACTCCTCTAGACCTGGTTGATAGGGGATTTCTCTACTTCAGGGGTAAAGTCCGTGTTTCGCTTTTTATAGGTTCAACCCCAGTCCTAATTTTGCACACACCCACTCACCCACCCTGCCTCTCTCGGCAGACCTAGTAGGTACCAGACCACTATTAAAAATAGTGCCGATCCGTTAACCCCTTTAGGCAACCTCTGCCAGAGAAGTGAATTGTTTCAATATTTTTTCCAGTCTCTGTTACGAGGAATAATTGAAGGCCAGTGGTAGGTGATTGGAGTATGGTATGTGTTTGGTTCCGCTGTGAGTTTGATTTTAACTCAAGGCCTAATAAGGAGTTGCTAAGAGGGACTATTTGGGTGCCTGTGCACCGCTTTCTGAAAGCAGAGAAAAAAGCCAAAATTATGACTTCATTTGTAGGAGCGCGCATAGCTCAAAATTTCAATGGGCGACCCCCGTCAAGAAGCCTGTCCGGTTGTAGTACTTGAATTAAAGTACTTCTGGCCGAAATATGGAAGTCGAGACTTAATTAATGAATCGAGGAGATGCAATTACGTTAACAGTTTTTAACATTGCCGCCAATGTAAATTTTAATAGTGGTCTGGACCCTTATCGGCGCCTGCCGAGAGAGGCAGGGTTAGTTAGGGGGTGTATGTAAATTTAGAATTGGGTTTGAACCTATAAAAAGCGGAACACGGACTTTACCCCTGAAATAAGAAAACCAGGTTTAGACGTGCTAATATCCAACCCCGGCGGATCGGGGCCTGCCGAGAGAGGCAGGATGGATTAGTGGGTGTATCCAAATTTAGGATTGGGGTTGAACATACAAAAAGCGGAACTCGGACTTTACACCTAAACCATGGGGAATCATGGATGTTTTGGGGTCCACTATTGGTCCGAATGAGGCGTGGGAGGTGTCATAGTTTAGCATTCGTGGGGGTCCATCCGACTGGACTAGCGTGTCGTTCGTTTTTGACATTCTGTACATGCGAAGAGACAGGGAATTGTGGGAAAAGGGCATTGGAAGGGACGCTTTATGGACGAGGTGGGCCACTCTTGGTCCGAATGGGTCATGCGAAGTATCAATGTGAAGCTCTCGTGAGAGAGCGTCCAACTAGGTGGGTGTGGAGTGGAAAGAGCGTTTATCTGCGCATGCGCAGTAGAAAAGGTGTATTGGAATGGACGGGTTGAGGTCGATATGGACATATCGCGGTCAGATTGGCCCGTGGGAGGCCTTATTTTGAAGTTCTCTTGGGTAGCGTCAGATTGCACTGGTGTTTAATCCGGTTTTTATCATTCTGCGCATGCGCAGTCTGGCCGTTTCAGCGAAAGTGGGCATTTTAGGGGTGTGAAGGAAGATGTTTGAGCAGAGGGCGACCATCTGTGGTCCAAATGCGTCGTGTGAGGTGTCATCTTGTAGCTCTCGGGATGTCGACCACGACTGGAGAGATTTTCATGTCATCTGTGACGTCATTGGTAACGTAATCAGTAGAAGTAATAGCCAAAGTGAGCATTTTAGGGGTGCGAATGAAGGTGTTTGGGGTAGAGATGGACCATCCGTGGTCCAAATGCGTCGTGTGAGGTGTCATCTTGTAGCAATGTCTCCAGACGCCATGCTTAACTTTTCAACGCCCTGGTGAATTAGCCCTGAAGCTCTGATTTTCTAGATATTCCATGGAATTGACACTAATTCATCGAAATCCGGTGACGCCCGTCAACGCCTGTCGTTACGCCTTAACGCCCTAGCATAACGCCTTGACGCCATGATGTAGACCGATGAGAGAGCAACAACAACAGCAAGGATGACAGGTCAATGATTTAATTATCCCCTCCAGTACATCATACAGAAACTGGGAGAGCCGCGTTGGGTATGTTTACAATGCAATTAGGCTCTTGTCCAATCAAAAGCCTCCATTCGAGGCTGCATCTTTCGTATTCGTTCTTACCCGTTAGATGTTTTCTCGGCTGCTCTTGTCCAATCAGAGGTCGCCATTTCAGAAAATTTCATCTTCGTTCGATGTAACCTAAGCATGATCGGGCAGGCCTGGATATTGTTCAGGCAGCATGTCCTGAAACAGTTGCTTGCGCATTTTGATCTCATTTTCCAGGGCGTTGGTGGGTGGTAACCTCATATCCTCTTCCAAGTGACGCTTGGTCTTCATGACGGACCTTGAGTGGGATCGCCTTTCATTTCAATGGGCAGCAGGGTATACCGTTCATAGAAGACCATGGCTGTTTTACTGATGGATTGGCGCATTTGGATGTACGCCTGTTGTAAGTTATCCTGTCCGGCGTCTTCGATTATCGCAGCATAGTTATTAATAGCTTCATGCACAATACGATCCCAGAAGATAGGTTATGCCTCATTTTCCTTGGGGTATAGGCTGACTATTTGAGGTCAAGCGCTCCGTATCAGTAGACAGACTCGCACAAGTCTCTGTTTCGGTATCAGTCGATGGACTCTCAGCAATCTCTGTACCAGCATCCGCCTCAATGGACTCATCGGTGTCACCAATCCCACGTATATTCTTCTGGTGCCGCATCATATTGTAATGTCTGGTGAACGTGCGCCCGCACTCAGAGCACGTGCAATCCATGTTGATGGTTGAACGTCGACTGTGCCCGCTTTTTGGGGTACGCTTGTTTTTATAGACAGTCACGCCCGCCAACGACCAGCTTAACGCTTCAATGCACTGGCAAAATAATTCAGAAGCTCTGATTTTTATAGATATTCTATGGAATTGACACTAGTTGATCGAAATACAGAGACGCCAGTCAACGCCCGTCGTTACGCCTTAACGCCCGCTTTAACGCCCAATCTTAACGCCTTAACGCCAAATCTTAACGCCTTAACGCCTTATCTTAACGCCTTAGCTTATAGCTCAGTGCTCGGAAGTAACGTCATCGTACGCACGCGCACGCACCTGTGGTGCACCCTGTACCCTATCGCCAGTAGGGCTCCCTGGATGCTCCCTGGATGATTTCCCATGGTTTAGTTTTAAAGTCCGCGTTCCGCTTTTTGTATGTTCAAACCCAATCCAGAATTTAGATACACCCGCTAACCCACCCTGTCTCTCGGCAGGCTCCGATCCGCCGGGGACCGATATAAGCCCCTCCAGAACTGGTTTTTCTTCTATTTTAGGGGTGAAGTCCGTGTTCCGCCTTTTATAGGCTCATACCCAATCCTAAATTTACATACATCCACTAACCCACCCTGTCTCTCTCGGCAGGCCCCGATAAGCCGGGGACCGATATTAACTCCTCTAGACCTGGTTGATAGGGGATTTCTCTACTTCAGGGGTAAAGTCCGTGTTTCGCTTTTTATAGGTTCAACCCCAGTCCTAATTTTGCACACACCCACTCACCCACCCTGCCTCTCTCGGCAGACCTAGTAGGTACCAGACCACTATTAAAAATAGTGCCGATCCGTTAACCCCTTTAGGCAACCTCTGCCAGAGAAGTGAATTGTTTCAATATTTTTTCCAGTCTCTGTTACGAGGAATAATTGAAGGCCAGTGGTAGGTGATTGGAGTATGGTATGTGTTTGGTTCCGCTGTGAGTTTGATTTTAACTCAAGGCCTAATAAGGAGTTGCTAAGAGGGACTATTTGGGTGCCTGTGCACCGCTTTCTGAAAGCAGAGAAAAAAGCCAAAATTATGACTTCATTTGTAGGAGCGCGCATAGCTCAAAATTTCAATGGGCGACCCCAGTCAAGAAGCCTGTCCGGTTGTAGTACTTGAATTAAAGTACTTCTGGCCGAAATATGGAAGTCGAGACTTAATTAATGAATCGAGGAGATGCAATTACGTTAACAGTTTTTAACATTGCCGCCAATGTAAATTTTAATAGTGGTCTGGACTCTTATCGGCGCCTGCCGAGAGAGGCAGGGTTAGTTAGGGGGTGTATGTAAATTTAGAATTGGGTTTGAACCTATAAAAAGCGGAACACGGACTTTACCCCTGAAATAAGAAAACCAGGTTTAGACGTGCTAATATCCAACCCCGGCGGATCGGGGCCTGCCGAGAGAGGGAGGATGGATTAGTGGGTGTATCCAAATTTAGGATTGGGGTTGAACATACAAAAAGCGGAACTCGGACTTTACACCTAAACCATGGGGAATCATGGATGTTTTGGGGTCCACTATTGGTCCGAATGAGGCGTGGGAGGTGTCATAGTTTAGCATTCGTGGGGGTCCATCCGACTGGACTAGCGTGTCGTTCGTTTTGGACATTCTGTACATGCGAAGAGACAGGGAATTGTGGGAAAAGGGCATTGGAAGGGACGCTTTATGGACGAGGTGGGCCACTCTTGGTCCGAATGGGTCATGCGAAGTATCAGTGTGAAGCTCTCGTGAGAGAGCGTCCAACTAGGTGGGTGTGGAGTGGAAAGAGCGTTTATCTGCGCATGCGCAGTAGAAAAGGTGTATTGGAATGGACGTGTTGAGGTCGATATGGACACATCGCGGTCAGATTGGCCCGTGGGAGGCCTTATTTTGAAGTTCTCTTGGGTAGCGTCAGATTGCACTGGTGTTTAATCCGGTTTTTATCATTCTGCGCATGCGCAGTCTGGCCGTTTCAGCGAAAGTGGGCATTTTAGGGGTGTGAAGGAAGATGTTTGAGCAGAGGGCGACCATCTGTGGTCCAAATGCGTCGTGTGAGGTGTCATCTTGTAGCTCTCGGGATGTCGACCACGACTGGAGAGATTTTCATGTCATCTGTGACGTCATTGGTAACGTAATCAGTAGAAGTAATAGCCAAAGTGAGCATTTTAGGGGTGCGAATGAAGGTGTTTGGGGTAGAGATGGACCATCCGTGGTCCAAATGCGTCGTGTGAGGTGTCATCTTGTAGCAATGTCTCCAGACGCCATGCTTAACTTTTCAACGCCCTGGTGAATTAGCCCTGAAGCTCTGATTTTCTAGATATTCCATGGAATTGACACTAATTCATCGAAATCCGGTGACGCCCGTCAACGCCTGTCGTTACGCCTTAACGCCCTAGCATAACGCCTTGACGCCATGATGTAGACCGATGAGAGAGCAACAACAACAGCAAGGATGACAGGTCAATGATTTAATTATCCCCTCCAGTACATCATACAGAAACTGGGAGAGCCGCGTTGGGTATGTTTACAATGCAATTAGGCTCTTGTCCAATCAAAAGCCTCCATTCGAGGCTGCATCTTTCGTATTCGTTCTTACCCGTTAGATGTTTTCTCGGCTGCTCTTGTCCAATCAGAGGTCGCCATTTCAGAAAATTTCATCTTCGTTCGATGTAACCTAAGCATGATCGGGCAGGCCTGGATATTGTTCAGGCAGCATGTCCTGAAACAGTTGCTTGCGCATTTTGATCTCATTTTCCAGGGCGTTGGTGGGTGGTAACCTCATATCCTCTTCCAAGTGACGCTTGGTCTTCATGACGGACCTTGAGTGGGATCGCCTTTCATTTCAATGGGCAGCAGGGTATACCGTTCATAGAAGACCATGGCTGTTTTACTGATGGATTGGCGCATTTGGATGTACGCCTGTTGTAAGTTATCCTGTCCGGCGTCTTCGATTATCGCAGCATAGTTATTAATAGCTTCATGCACAATACGATCCCAGAAGATAGGTTATGCCTCATTTTCCTTGGGGTATAGGCTGACTATTTGAGGTCAAGCGCTCCGTATCAGTAGACAGACTCGCACAAGTCTCTGTTTCGGTATCAGTCGATGGACTCTCAGCAATCTCTGTACCAGCATCCGCCTCAATGGACTCATCGGTGTCACCAATCCCACGTATATTCTTCTGGTGCCGCATCATATTGTAATGTCTGGTGAACGTGCGCCCGCACTCAGAGCACGTGCAATCCATGTTGATGGTTGAACGTCGACTGTGCCCGCTTTTTGGGGTACGCTTGTTTTTATAGACAGTCACGCCCGCCAACGACCAGCTTAACGCTTCAATGCACTGGCAAAATAATTCAGAAGCTCTGATTTTTATAGATATTCTATGGAATTGACACTAGTTGATCGAAATACAGAGACGCCAGTCAACGCCCGTCGTTACGCCTTAACGCCCGCTTTAACGCCCAATCTTAACGCCTTAACGCCAAATCTTAACGCCTTAACGCCTTATCTTAACGCCTTAGCTTATAGCTCAGTGCTCGGAAGTAACGTCATCGTACGCACGCGCACGCACCTGTGGTGCACCCTGTACCCTATCGCCAGTAGGGCTCCCTGGATGCTCCCTGGATGATTTCCCATGGTTTAGTTTTAAAGTCCGCGTTCCGCTTTTTGTATGTTCAAACCCAATCCAGAATTTAGATACACCCGCTAACCCACCCTGTCTCTCGGCAGGCTCCGATCCGCCGGGGACCGATATAAGCCCCTCCAGAACTGGTTTTTCTTCTATTTTAGGGGTGAAGTCCGTGTTCCGCCTTTTATAGGCTCATACCCAATCCTAAATTTACATACATCTACTAACCCACCCTGTCTCTCTCGGCAGGCCCCGATAAGCCGGGGACCGATATTAACTCCTCTAGACCTGGTTGATAGGGGATTTCTCTACTTCAGGGGTAAAGTCCGTGTTTCGCTTTTTATAGGTTCAACCCCAGTCCTAATTTTGCACACACCCACTCACCCACCCTGCCTCTCTCGGCAGACCTAGTAGGTACCAGACCACTATTAAAAATAGTGCCGATCCGTTAACCCCTTTAGGCAACCTCTGCCAGAGAAGTGAATTGTTTCAATATTTTTTCCAGTCTCTGTTACGAGGAATAATTGAAGGCCAGTGGTAGGTGATTGGAGTATGGTATGTGTTTGGTTCCGCTGTGAGTTTGATTTTAACTCAAGGCCTAATAAGGAGTTGCTAAGAGGGACTATTTGGGTGCCTGTGCACCGCTTTCTGAAAGCAGAGAAAAAAGCCAAAATTATGACTTCATTTGTAGGAGCGCGCATAGCTCAAAATTTCAATGGGCGACCCCCGTCAAGAAGCCTGTCCGGTTGTAGTACTTGAATTAAAGTACTTCTGGCCGAAATATGGAAGTCGAGACTTAATTAATGAATCGAGGAGATGCAATTACGTTAACAGTTTTTAACATTGCCGCCAATGTAAATTTTAATAGTGGTCTGGACCCTTATCGGCGCCTGCCGAGAAAGGCAGGGTTAGTTAGGGGGTGTATGTAAATGTAGAATTGGGTTTGAACCTATAAAAAGCGGAACACGGACTTTAGCCCTGAAATAAGAAAACCAGGTTTAGACGTGCTAATATCCAACCCCGGCGGATCGGGGCCTGCCGAGAGAGGCAGGATGGATTAGTGGGTGTATCCAAATTTAGGATTGGGTTTGAACATACAAAAAGCGGAACTCGGACTTTACACCTAAACCATGGGGAATCATGGATGTTTTGGGGTCCACTATTGGTCCGAATGAGGCGTGGGAGGTGTCATAGTTTAGCATTCGTGGGGGTCCATCCGACTGGACTACCGTGTCGTTCGTTTTTGACATTCTGTACATGCGAAGAGACAGGGAATTGTGGGAAAAGGGCATTGGAAGGGACGCTTTATGGACGAGGTGGGCCACTCTTGGTCCGAATGGGTCATGCGAAGTATCAATGTGAAGCTCTCGTGAGAGAGCGTCCAACTAGGTGGGTGTGGAGTGGAAAGAGCGTTTATCTGCGCATGCGCAGTAGAAAAGGTGTATTGGAATGGACGTGTTGAGGTCGATATGGACACATCGCGGTCAGATTGGCCCGTGGGAGGCCTTATTTTGAAGTTCTCTTGGGTAGCGTCAGATTGCACTGGTGTTTAATCCGGTTTTTATCATTCTGCGCATGCGCAGTCTGGCCGTTTCAGCGAAAGTGGGCATTTTAGGGGTGTGAAGGAAGATGTTTGAGCAGAGGGCGACCATCTGTGGTCCAAATGCGTCGTGTGAGGTGTCATCTTGTAGCTCTCGGGATGTCGACCACGACTGGAGAGATTTTCATGTCATCTGTGACGTCATTGGTAACGTAATCAGTAGAAGTAATAGCCAAAGTGAGCATTTTAGGGGTGCGAATGAAGGTGTTTGGGGTAGAGATGGACCATCCGTGGTCCAAATACGTCGTGTGAGGTGTCATCTTGTAGCAATGTCTCCAGACGCCATGCTTAACTTTTCAACGCCCTGGTGAATTAGCCCTGAAGCTCTGATTTTCTAGATATTCCATGGAATTGACACTAATTCATCGAAATCCGGTGACGCCCGTCAACGCCTGTCGTTACGCCTTAACGCCCTAGCATAACGCCTTGACGCCATGATGTAGACCGATGAGAGAGCAACAACAACAGCAAGGATGACAGGTCAATGATTTAATTATCCCCTCCAGTACATCATACAGAAACTGGGAGAGCCGCGTTGGGTATGTTTACAATGCAATTAGGCTCTTGTCCAATCAAAAGCCTCCATTCGAGGCTGCATCTTTCGTATTCGTTCTTACCCGTTAGATGTTTTCTCGGCTGCTCTTGTCCAATCAGAGGTCGCCATTTCAGAAAATTTCATCTTCGTTCGATGTAACCTAAGCATGATCGGGCAGGCCTGGATATTGTTCAGGCAGCATGTCCTGAAACAGTTGCTTGCGCATTTTGATCTCATTTTCCAGGGCGTTGGTGGGTGGTAACCTCATATCCTCTTCCAAGTGACGCTTGGTCTTCATGACGGACCTTGAGTGGGATCGCCTTTCATTTCAATGGGCAGCAGGGTATACCGTTCATAGAAGACCATGGCTGTTTTACTGATGGATTGGCGCATTTGGATGTACGCCTGTTGTAAGTTATCCTGTCCGGCGTCTTCGATTATCGCAGCATAGTTATTAATAGCTTCATGCACAATACGATCCCAGAAGATAGGTTATGCCTCATTTTCCTTGGGGTATAGGCTGACTATTTGAGATCAAGCGCTCCGTATCAGTAGACAGACTCGCACAAGTCTCTGTTTCGGTATCAGTCGATGGACTCTCAGCAATCTCTGTACCAGCATCCGCCTCAATGGACTCATCGGTGTCACCAATCCCACGTATATTCTTCTGGTGCCGCATCATATTGTAATGTCTGGTGAACGTGCGCCCGCACTCAGAGCACGTGCAATCCATGTTGATGGTTGAACGTCGACTGTGCCCGCTTTTTGGGGTACGCTTGTTTTTATAGACAGTCACGCCCGCCAACGACCAGCTTAACGCTTCAACGCACTGGCAAAATAATTCAGAAGCTCTGATTTTTATAGATATTCTATGGAATTGACACTAGTTGATCGAAATACAGAGACGCCAGTCAACGCCCGTCGTTACGCCTTAACGCCCGCTTTAACGCCCAATCTTAACGCCTTAACGCCAAATCTTAACGCCTTAACGCCTTATCTTAACGCCTTAGCTTATAGCTCAGTGCTCGGAAGTAACGTCATCGTACGCACGCGCACGCACCTGTGGTGCACCCTGTACCCTATCGCCAGTAGGGCTCCCTGGATGCTCCCTGGATGCTCCCTGGATGATTTCCCATGGTTTAGTTTTAAAGTCCGCGTTCCGCTTTTTGTATGTTCAAACCCAATCCAGAATTTAGATACACCCGCTAACCCACCCTGTCTCTCGGCAGGCTCCGATCCGCCGGGGACCGATATAAGCCCCTCCAGAACTGGTTTTTCTTCTATTTTAGGGGTGAAGTCCGTGTTCCGCCTTTTATAGGCTCATACCCAATCCTAAATTTACATACATCTACTAACCCACCCTCTCTCTCTCGGCAGGCCCCGATAAGCCGGGGACCGATATTAACTCCTCTAGACCTGGTTGATAGGGGATTTCTCTACTTCAGGGGTAAAGTCCGTGTTTCGCTTTTTATAGGTTCAACCCCAGTCCTAATTTTGCACACACCCACTCACCCACCCTGCCTCTCTCGGCAGGCCTAGTAGGTACCAGACCACTATTAAAAATAGTGCCGATCCGTTAACCCCTTTAGGCAACCTCTGCCAGAGAAGTGAATTGTTTTCAATATTTTTTCCAGTCTCTGTTGCGAGGAATAATTAAAGGCCAGTGGTGGGTGATTGGAGTATGATATGTGTTTGGTTCCGCTGTGAGTTTGATTTTAACTCAAGGCCTAATAAGGAGTTGCTAAGAGGGACTATTTGGGCGCCTATGCACCGCTTTCTGAAAGCAGAGAGAAACTACAAAATTGTGACGTAATTTGTACGAGCGCGCATAACTCAAAATTTCGATGGGCGACCCCGTCAAGAAGCCTGTTCGGTTGTAGCACTTGAATAAAGGTACTTCTTGCCGAAATATGGGAGTCTAGACTTAATTAATCAATCGGGGAGATGCAGTGACGTTAGCAGCTTTTAACATTGCCGCCAATGTAAATTTTAATAGTGGTCTGGACCCTGGTATACCGGCAAGCGATATTAGCCCTCCAGACCTGGTTGAAAGAGGTTTCACTATTTTAGGAATAAGGTCCGTGTTTCACTTTTTATAGGTTCAACCCCAATCCTAATTTTACATGCAACCTTCCACGACTTGATCACCCCGGAGGAGTGCTTCACTTTGACGCCTCCCACGGCCACTAGGGGCCCACCTCGACCCCAAAACGTCCATTTCCATGCCACTGTTTCTACTGTGCATGCGCGGAATGACGTCAGTTTCGCGTCACATCCATCCAGTCGTATGCTCCCTCACGAGTGCTTCACGGTGACACCTCACTCGACCCCACCGGACCACTAGGGGCCGCCCTATTCTCCAATACGTCCACTTGCCCAATGCGCATGCGCAAAGGGACTTTTCGAAGAACTTCATCGCTTGGCTTCGAGACAC
>JAVTVY010013283.1:0-51280 GCA_036873755.1 Hanleya hanleyi | reverse complement strand
GATGAGAGATGAGAGATGAGAGATGAGAGATGAGAGATGGAGAGATGGAGAGACGGAGAGATGGAGAGATGGAGAGATGAGAGATGGAGAGATGGAGAGATGGAGAGATGAGGGATGGAGAGATGGAGAGATGAGAGATGGAGAGATGAGAGATGAGAGATGGAGAGATGAGAGATGAGGGATGGAGAGATGAGAGATGAGGGATGGAGAGATGAGAGATGGAGGGATGGAGAGATGAGAGATGAGGGATGAGGGATGGAGAGATAAGGGATTGAGAGATGGAGAGATGGAGAGATGAGAGATGGAGAGATGAGAGATGAGGGATGGAGAGATGAGAGATGAGGGATGGAGAGATGAGGGATGGAGAGAAGAGGGATGGAGAGAAGAGGGATGAGGGATGGAGAGATGAGGGATGGAGATGAGAGGATGGAGATGAGAGGATGGAGATGAGGGATGGAGATGAGAGGATGGAGATGAGGGATGGAGATGAGGGATGGAGATGGAGAGATGAGGGATGAAGATGGATGGAGAGATGGATGGAGTGATGGATGGAGAGATGATGGATGGAGTGATGAGGGATGGAGATGGATGGAGGGATGAGCGTTGAAGTGATGAGGGATGAGCGATGGAGTGATGAGGGATGAGAGATGGAGTGATGAGAGATGGAGTGATGAGGGATGAGTGATCCGGGATCAGGGATGAGGGATGGAGTTATGAGGGATGGAGTTATGAGGAATGGGGTTATGAGGGATGGAGTTATGAGGGATAGAGTTATGAGGGATCGAGTTATGAGGGATAGAGTTATGAGGGATGGAGTTATCAGGGATGGAGTTATCAAGGATGAGGGATGGAGTTATCAGGGATGTGAGATGGAGTTATGAGGGATGGAGTTATCAAGGACGAGGGATGGAATTTTCTGGGATCAGGGGTGGAGTTATCAGGGATAGTGTTATCAGGTATGAGGGATGAAGTTATGAGGAATGAAGTTATCAGAGATGACGGATGAAGCTACCAAAGATGAGGGATGGAGTGATCAGTGATGAGGGATGGAGTTATGAGGGATGAGGGATGGAGTTATGAGGGATGGAGTTATGAGGGATGGAGTTATCAAGGATGAGGGATGGAGTTATCAGAGATAGTGTTATCAGGTATGAGGGATGGAGTTATGAGGGAAGGAGTTATCAGAGATGACGTTTGAAGTTACCAAGGATGAGGGATGGAGTTATCAGATCCCTGAGGGATGGTGTTAGGAGATCCCTGAAGGATGGAGTTATATCAGATCCTTGAGGGATGGAGTTATATCAGATCCCTGAGGGATGAAGTTATATCAAATCCCTGCGGGATGAAGTCATGTCAGATCCCTGAAAGATGGAGTTATATCATATCCCTGAGGGATGTCCTTCTTGGATGCAAGAAGTTTTTTTCCTTCTTATACTTTTGTATCATCTTCCTTGGATACAATAATTTCTCCCTCATCTCTGATTTTGGTAGCATCTCACTTGGATACAATAATATCATCTTCCTTGGATACAATACAATGCCGGTCACTTCCGGTTCGACAGGTTCGGAAGGGCACCTCTAGACCTGGTTGATTGGAGTTTTTCCCTATTTTAATGGTAAAGTCCGTGTTCCGCATTTTCCAGGTTCGACTCCAATCCTCAATTTACCTACACCCACTCCCCCACACTTCCTCTGTCGGCATGCCGCCTGGAAGCGATATAAGCCCCACTAGATGTGGTTGATAGGGGTTTCCCCTTTTTTAGGGGTAAAGTCCGTGTTCCGCTTTTTATAGGTTCAGCCCCAATCCTAATTTTACATGCACCGACCCATGACTTGATCGCCCTGGGGGAGCGTTTCACACTGATACCGCGCTCGACCCAATCGGACCATTAGGATCCACCTTGGTCCCAAAACGTCTATTTCCATACTCTTTGTCTAGTGCGCATGCGCAGAATGACATCAGTTCCACGTCCCACCCATCCCGTCGGATGCTCCCTCACGTATGCTACACATTGATACCTCACTCGATCCAATCGGACCAGTAGGGGCCCCTCTCGGCCCCAAAATGTCTAGTTCCATACACTTTGTCTACTGCGCATGCACAGAATGACGTCAGTTCCACGTCAAACCCATCCAGTCGGATGCTCCCTCGACCCAATCGAGCCATTAGGGGCCCCTCTCGCCCCCAAAACGTCCACCCAGCGCTATTTACCCACTACGCATGCGCACAGTGACTTTTTCAAAAAAAATCGACCAATCGCTTCGGGATCCCGCCCATCGTGTTCTACGTGGTGAGACGTGAAAACCAAGATCCCACAACCCGTACCACAATGAGCATGTGTGAGTTTCTCATTAGGTGCAACATTGTCCACTGAGCCAGTATGGGCCTATCCAGACGTTCGTGAACTTTTCAAAGAAATTCACCGCTTAGCTTCTAGACCCCTCCCATCGTGTTCTACAGCTCGAGACGAAGAAAACAAGATCCTAAAACCCATAGTAAAATCCACAAGAAAACAAATGACCAACCCTATACCCCATACAGGCATTCCCCGTGTAGATGCAAATGTGCGAATCAGGGGAGATCACCCCCGGAATTTGCCCAACAGAGGGTTCGCCCTGTCAGATTAGTTTTCCTTGCCTCCAGGGGGCAGCACGATCGATGCCGTGATGTCAAAAGGGAATCCCCAAAGCAAGCGCCGCCATTTTGTATGTTTATTTTTTGCGGAGACATAATGGACAATAAACGCTCGACCCTGAGGTCGCACTGATCATAGACTCGTCATAATAACATCGTACAACACCTATATGTTATGATTATTACTATAAGTCTTACTTCTCATGATTTCAGGTATTTTTTTCGTGCCAATACGGACCGACCCGCGTGTATGACTATGACGAGGGTTCCCCACTTGCCATTTATGCTGGACAAATAATTGCAATATTGTCGGGGACCCTGTGCATTCCATGAATATAAAGGCCATCTGGACCCATATTGACCCCAAAAATTTGTATATGACCTCTGTGATGTCACTTCCGGTTCCGGTCACGTGACCGGAAGTGCCGGAGCCAAAGGCCACTTCCGGTCACGTGACCGGAACCGGAAGTGACGTCACATGCAAATTGTTGAGGTCAATATGGGGCCAGATGCCCTTTATCTACTACTATGCCACTCCCTTGTGTTGACACCATAAGCTTTCCGGGGGAGTGTGGTTAGTATTGGTTTAGTTGCACGTACCTGGATCTGCTGCGCGGCTGCCTGTTCATGGCTGGATATATCTCATATCAACTGTCTATTTATCTCACCTGAATATATTTCACACCAACGAAGAAATCGCATCTTCACAAACAAGCCGACTTCTCCATTCACACTTCGAACTACACTTCGAAATATGAACGGAAAATTGGACTTTGATAGCATCTCACTTGGATATAATCATTTCTTCTTCATCACTGACTGCCTTCTCGAACTTTAGTATCATCTCACTTCGATACAACAATTTCTCCTTCATCTCGGACTAAAACCTATCATCTCACTTGGATAAAACATTTCTCATCACTGATCTTCCTTAATATCTACTCCCTTGGATACAACAACTTGTTCTTCATCTCTGACTTCCTTCTTGAACTTTGGTAACATCATCTGACTCGTATATAATAATTTCTTCCTCATCTCTGACAACTTCATTTCTGAACTTTAGTATCATCTCACTTGGATACAATAATTTCCCTCTCATCTCTGATAAAGAAGATGGTACGATAAGGCTTGGGTTTGGCCTACACGTGGTGCGGTTGAAATCGAAAAAATAAAATGTGCTATAAATAATTGTGTTTTAATGTAACGGCAAGAGAAATATATGTACACAATATGTGAAAGTTCTAGCTCGTTGGGTTATGATTGTATAGTCATGACATGAAACTGCAATCCGCAGCATGTACTATTTCGTGAGAAATGGGTCTAACTCGATTCATTTAAATGCACATTTAGACATGAAGGATCCCTTGGACCAAAACGCCATTTAACTTGGTGATGTGCGGTGGCATTATATCTCGACTACCGGAAAATCTTTTTGGTCCAAGGGGTCCTTCGGTTCAAAATGTGTCTTTAAATGTCTCGATTTAGACCTTTTTTCACGAAATAGCACATGCTGCGGATTTCAATTTCATGTCATGACTACAATGATAACGCAATTGAGCTAGAACTTTTACATATTGTGTACATATATTTTCTCTTATCGTTACATTAAAACACAATTATTTTGAGGACATTTTATTTTTTCGATTTCAACCGCACCACGTATAGGCCAAAATCCCGCCTTATCGTACCATCTCCTTTCTTCCTGAGCTTTACTCACTCGGATAATATAATTCCTTTCTCATCTCTGATGACTTTCTTAGATTTCTTCCCCATCACCGGAAATGACGGCGGAAGGGACGTCATCACCGGAAGTAACGTCTCACTCGTATACAATAATTTCTTCTTCATCTCTGACAACTTCATTTCTGAACTTTAGTATCATCTCACTTGGATACAATAATTTCCCTCTCATCTCTGATAAATTTCTTCCTGCGCTTTACTCACTCGGATAATATAATTCCTTTCTCATCTCTGATGACTTCCTTAGATTTCTTCCCCATCACCGGAAGTGACGTCATCACCGGAAGTGACGTAATACTCGTATACAATAATTTCTTCCTCGTCTCTGACAACTTCATTTCTGAACTTACCAGTCATGTTGCATATTTCCGTGCTGTCAATTCTTTTATAGAGCATCTCCCAGAAGAACTGCCACATATTCACGTTATCGGGCATATTGTACAGCATTCACCGCGAGAACAGACAGTCTCATTTCGGTTCCGTCGGTCATAGTGTAGAATATTCCCCTGGAGAACTGTCAGCTGTCAATCACCAGTGTCTGTAGGGCCTAATTTTCAAAATTCGAAATTCAACATTTTTTTGTAGTTTTGGTCAGGTTTTTTGTTAGGGTTAGGGTTTTGCAAGGGTATGTTTGTTTGGGTCATCGTCGCCGTGTGACCAATAAGGTTAGGTGCGACGTTAAACTTCAAACAACCAACCATGTTATCAGTCATATATTGTTTAGCATCCATCAGGAGGACGTTCATATTTCCGCCTTCTCCGTCCTTTTATAGAACTTTCCTCAAGGAGAACTGTCACGTGTTCGTGTTACCAGTCATGACGTTAAATTCTACCCACTCATTGTTATGAGTCATATTGTAGAGCATCCACCAGGAGAACTGTCATACTTCTGTCCTGTCGGTCATATTATACAGCCTTCCCCAGGAGAACGATCATACTTCTGTCCTGTCGGTCATATTATACAGCCTTCCCCAGGAGAACTGCTTCATCTCCATCTGATCAATTATATTGTACAGCATCCACCAGGAGAACGATCATACTTCTGTCCTGTCGGTCATATTATACAGCCTTCACCAGGAGAACTGCTTCATGTCCATCTGATCAATTATATTGTACAGCATCCTCCAGGAGAACTGTCATACTTCTGTCCTGTCAGTCATATTATACAGCCTTCTCCAGGAGAACTGCTTCATGTCCATCTGATCAATTATATTGTACAGCATCCACCAGGAGAACGATCATACTTCTGTCCTGTCGGTCATATTATACAGCCTTCCCCAGGAGAACTGCTTCATCTCCATCTGATCAATTATATTGTACAGCATCCTCCAGGAGAACGATCATACTTCTGTCCTGTCGGTCATATTATACAGCCTTCCCCAGGAGAACTGCTTCATCTCCATCTGATCAATTATATTGTACAGCATCCTCCAGGAGAACGATCATACTTCTGTCCTGTCGGTCATATTATACAGCCTTCCCCAGGAGAACTGCTTCATCTCCATCTGATCAATTATATTGTACAGCATCCACCAGGAGAACGATCATACTTCTGTCCTGTCGGTCATATTATACAGCCTTCCCCAGGAGAACTGCTTCATCTCCATCTGATCAATTATATTGTACAGCATCCTCCAGGAGAACGATCATACTTCTGTCCTGTCGGTCATATTATACAGCCTTCCCCAGGAGAACTGCTTCATCTCCATCTGATCAATTATATTGTACAGCATCCACCAGGAGAACTGTCATACTTCTGCCCTGTCAGTCATATTATACAGCCTTCCCCAGGAGAACTGCTTCATCTCCATCTGATCAATTATATTGTACAGCATCCACCAGGAGAACGATCATACTTCTGTCCTGTCGGTCATATTATACAGCCTTCCCCAGGAGAACTGCTTCATCTCCATCTGATCAATTATATTGTACAGCATCCACCAGGAGAACGATCATACTTCTGTCCTGTCAGTCATATTATACAGCCTTCCCCAGGAGAACTGCTTCATCTCCATCTGATCAATTATATTATACAGCATCCCTCCAGGAGAACGACTGCATCTGTCCTGTCAGTCATATTATACAGCCTTCCCCAGGAGAAATGCTTCATCTCCATCTGATCAATTATATTGTACAGCATCCACTAGGAGAACGATCATACTGTCCCGTCGGTCATATTATACAGCCTTCCCCAGGAGAACTGCTTCATCTCCATCTGATCAATTATATTGTACAGCATCCTCCAGGAGAACGATCATACTTCTGTCCTGTCAGTCATATTATACAGCCTTCCCCAGGAGAACTGCTTCATCTCCATCTGATCAATTATATTATACAGCATCCTCCAGGAGAACGATCATACTTCTGTCCTGTCAGTCATATTATACAGCCTTCCCCAGGAGAACTGCTTCATGTCCATCTGATCAATTATATTGTACAGCATCCTCCAGGAGAACTGTCATACTTCTGTCCTGTCAGTCATATTATACAGCCTTCCCCAGGAGAACTGCTTCATCTCCATCTGATCAATTATATTGTACAGCATCCACCAGGAGAACTGTCATACTTCTGTCCTGTCAGTCATATTATACAGCCTTCCCCAGGAGAACTGCTTCATGTCCATCTGATCAACTATATTGTACAGCATCCACCAGGAGAACGATCATACTTCTGTCCTGTCGGTCATATTATACAGCCTTCCCCAGGAGAACTGCTTCATCTCCATCTGATCAATTATATTGTACAGCATCCACCAGGAGAACGATCATACTTCTGTCCTGTCGGTCATATTATACAGCCTTCCCCAGGAGAACTGCTTCATCTCCATCTGATCAATTATATTGTACAGCATCCTCCAGGAGAACTGTCATATTTCTGTCCTGTCGGTCATATTATACAGCCTTCCCCAGGAGAACTGCTTCATCTCCATCTGATCAATTATATTGTACAGCATCCACCAGGAGAACTGTCATACTTCTGTCCTGTCAGTCATATTATACAGCCTTCCCCAGGAGAACTGCTTCATCTCCATCTGATCAATTATATTGTACAGCATCCACCAGGAGAACGATCATACTTCTGTCCTGTCAATCATATTATACAGCCTTCCCCAGGAGAACTGCTTCATCTCCATCTGATCAATTATATTGTACAGCATCCTCCAGGAGAACGATCATACTTCTGTCCTGTCAGTCATATTATACAGCCTTCCCCAGGAGAACTGCTTCATCTCCATCTGATCAATTATATTATACAGCATCCTCCAGGAGAACGATCATACTTCTGTCCTGTCGGTCATATTATACAGCCTTCCCCAGGAGAACTGCTTCATCTCCATCTGATCAATTATATTGTACAGCATCCTCCAGGAGAACGATCATATTTCTGTCCTGTCGGTCATATTATACAGCCTTCCCCAGGAGAACTGCTTCATCTCCATCTGATCAATTATATTGTACAGCATCCTCCAGGAGAACTGTCATATTTCTGTCCTGTCGGTCATATTATACAGCCTTCCCCAGGAGAACTGCTTCATCTCCATCTGATCAATTATATTGTACAGCATCCAGCAGGAGAACGATCATACTTCTGTCCTGTCGGTCATATTATACAGCCTTCCCCAGGAGAACTGCTTCATCTCCATCGGATCAATTATATTGTACAGCATCCACCAGGAAAACTGTCATATTTCTGTCCTGTCGGTCATATTATACAGCCTTCCCCAGGAGAACTGCTTCATCTCCATCGGATCAATTATATTGTACAGCATCCACCAGGAGAACGATCATACTTCTGTCCTGTCGGTCATATTATACAGCCTTCCCCAGGAGAACTGCTTCATCTCCATCTGATCAATTATATTGTACAGCATCCTCCAGGAGAACTGTCATATTTCTGTCCTGTCGGTCATATTATACAGCCTTCCCCAGGAGAACTGCTTCATCTCCATCTGATCAATTATATTGTACAGCATCCTCCAGGAGAACTGTCATATTTCTGTCCTGTCGGTCATATTATACAGCCTTCCCCAGGAGAACTGCTTCATCTCCATCTGATCAATTATATTGTACAGCATCCTCCAGGAGAACGATCATACTTCTGTCCTGTCGGTCATATTATACAGCCTTCCCCAGGAGAACTGCTTCATCTCCATCTGATCAATTATATTGTACAGCATCCTCCAGGAGAACGATCATACTTCTGTCCTGTCGGTCATATTATACAGCCTTCCCCAGGAGAACTGCTTCATCTCCATCTGATCAATTATATTGTACAGCATCCTCCAGGAGAACGATCATACTTCTGTCCTGTCGGTCATATTATACAGCCTTCCCCAGGAGAACTGCTTCATCTCCATCTGATCAATTATATTGTACAGCATCCTCCAGGAGAACTGTCATATTTCTGTCCTGTCCGTCATATTATACAGCCTTCCCCAGGAGAACTGCTTCATCTCCATCTGATCAATTATTTTGTACAGCATCCTCCAGGAGAACTGTCATATTTCTGTCCTGTCGATCGTATTATACAGCCTTCCCCAGGAGAACTGCTTCATCTCCATCTGATCAATTATATTGTACAGCATCCTCCAGGAGAACGATCATATTTCTGTCCTGTCGGTCATATTATACAGCCTTCCCCAGGAGAACTGCTTCATCTCCATCTGATCAATTATATTGTACAGCATCCACCAGGAGAACGATCATACTTCTGTCCTGTCGGTCATATTATACAGCCTTCCCCAGGAGAACTGCTTCATCTCCATCTGATCAATTATATTGTACAGCATCCTCCAGGAGAACTGTCATATTTCTGTCCTGTCGGTCATATTATACAGCCTTCCCCAGGAGAACTGCTTCATCTCCATCTGATCAATTATATTGTACAGCATCCTCCAGGAGAACGATCATACTTCTGTCCTGTCGGTCATATTATACAGCCTTCCCAGGAGAACTGCTTCATGTCCATCTGATCAATTATATTGTACAGCATCCTCCAGGAGAACTGTCATACTTCTGTCCTGTCAGTCATATTATACAGCCTTCCCCAGGAGAACTGCTTCATGTCCATCTGATCAATTATATTGTACAGCATCCTCCAGGAGAACGATCATACTTCTGTCCTGTCGGTCATATTATACAGCCTTCCCCAGGAGAACTGCTTTATCTCCATCTGATCAATTATATTGCACAGCATCCACCAGAGAACGACACTCGTCCTGTCGGTCATATTATACAGCCTTCACCAGGAGAACTGCTTCATCTCCATCTGATCAATTATATTGTACAGCATCCTCCAGGAGAACGATCATACTTCTGTCCTGTCGGTCATATTATACAGCCTTCCCCAGGAGAACTGCTTCATCTCCATCTGATCAATTATATTGTACTGCATCCACCAGGAGAACGATCATACTTCTGTCCTGTCGGTCATATTATACAGCCTTCCCCAGGAGAACTGCTTCATGTCCATCTGATCAATTATATTGTACTGCATCCTCCAGGAGAACGATCATACTTCTGTCCTGTCGGTCATATTATACAGCCTTCCCCAGGAGAACTGCTTCATGTCCATCTGATCAATTATATTGTACAGCATCCACCAGGAGAACGATCATACTTCTGTCCTGTCAGTCATATTATACAGCCTTCCCCAGGAGAACTGCTTCATCTCCATCTGATCAATTATATTGTACTGCACCCACCAGGAGAACGATCATACTTCTGTTCTGTCAGTCATATTATACAGCCTTCCCCAGGAGAACTGCTTCATCTCCATCTGATCAATTATATTGTACTGCATCCACCAGGAGAACGATCATACTTCTGTCCTGTCAGTCATATTATACAGCCTTCCCCAGGAGAACTGCTTCATCTCCATCTGATCAATTATATTGTACAGCATCCTCCAGGAGAACTGCCATATTTCCGTCCTGTCAGTCATATTGGAATTCCCATGGAGAGCTGTCAGACTCACATGTCCGTCGTAACATCAATAATATAGTGTTCCTCAGGAGAACGGTCACATGCCCATCTTATTAGTTATATAGTACAACATCAACCAGCAGAACGGTCATATGTTTCCATCGTATCAATCTTATCCGACAGAATTCATCAGAAGAAAGGCCACATTTTCTATAATATCAGATATATCAAACAGCCACCACCACAATTAAAAGGGTAGCGTCAGTCTTATCAGTTATAGCAAGCCACATCCACCGAGATAACACTTGCATGTTGTGTGTGATCGGTTATATCAGACAACCTCCACCAGCAAATATGTTACATGTTAAAATCATATCAGGTAACATCCTGGAGAGCGGCAGTGAATATTTACCAAGATGGCGTTAACATATTCTGTGTTATTAGTTATATCAGAGTGCATGTACCAAGACAACTTTAGCATATTCTGTGTTATTTGTTATATCAGAGAACATCTACCAAAATGGTGTTCTACACAGAAAAAAAAATCCTTAAAAATTTAAGAAATATTCCCCGACTATTACACCAGCGGAATATTCCTCAACATAACTAAGGAATTTTCCTTAACAGGTCAGATTAGTGACACTCAGCTGATTCGATCAATCGCGATAAATAATATAAGTGGATTCATTAATGTTCTCCTTCGAGGTGTATATTTTATGGTGTTCTATTTGGGCCAAGTTTGCGTCGCGTGGCGACTTTTAGAAACTCGCCACTCGCCACGCGCCGTGAACCTCTCCGGCGCGCGGCGACTGGCGACTTTCTGCTATCTCTTAACCTGCAAAAACTCGCCAGTCGCCACCCGCCCTAAAACACGGCGAGTTTCGCTCTATCTCTTAACCTGGAAAAACTCGCCGCGCGCCACTCGCCGGATGAACCACGGCGCACGGCGACTGGCGACTTTTGATTGTAGTGAAACTCGCCACTCGCCACGCGCCGTGGACATCTCCGGCGCGCGGCGACTGGCGACTTTCTGCTATCTCTTAACCTGCAAAAACTCGCTAGTCGCCACCCGCCGTAAAACACGGCGAGGTTCGCTCTATCTCTTAACCTGGAAAAACTCGCCGCGCGCCACTCGCCGGACAAACCACGGCGCGCGGCGACTGGCGACTTTTGACTTCTAGAATTTTCAGGACTTTTTCTCAAGTGCGCATGCCCGAGGAGCATCAATTATGCAGTTCCAATATCATAAATCACAGTCGCGATCTCATAGAATTTGAGGAAGTAAAAGAAATATGGAAACTGTTGAAAGAAATACGTCTTTTCATCTTTAAAAATAGGGTGTTGATAGTTTGTAGGGTTTGTGATACAGGAAATATCAACCCAACAAAGAGCCGCTCTATGGATTAAAACAGCAATAAAGGATCTCTTATACAAAGATATCGCCCGTTTTTCACATAAAACTTACGAAGAGAGAAATTCAATCATCCAGAGAAAATGTTAGCATTTTTTCTTACTTTTTTAATCAATATGACGATGACGCTCTATTCGCTTTCTTAATATTTCATACAGCATATTAGTTGACGTTGCTTTTATCTTGTAAAACAAAATTCCCGTGTCGAGTGCTTTATTGTATCTTAAATAAGGAACAATTTCAAAGCGATTCATTCTGAATTGAAAACGATGTGCTGTTTTATAAATATATATAGGCACTTATATAAAAAAAAAGACTAAAAAAACGATTGAAAATGTTGTCTTGGTGTTAACTTTTTAAAATATACCAGCAGATAATAACGAGAGTATGCAAGTTCTGCACAGAAACGGATAACGAGTATTTTAATAAAAACATATCTGCACATTTGACAAAATTAGATTGCCCTATATGCGTATTGCATTAAAAAGAACTTCTTTCAAAAAACAACTATATTAATTATTACAGATAGCTTACATCTTCAAAATTAGTCACATAGCATCAGATGTAGCTGGAGAGTTCATTCATTAGAAATTATGTATTTTTATGCACGAGGAAGAGATTTAAAATTAAATTAAATGACAGCATGTTTCGAACAAAATATTCCGATAATTGATGCTCCCGGGCATGCGCACTTGAGAAAAAGTCCTGAGAATTCCAGAAGTCAAAAGTCGCCAGTCGCCGCGCGCCGTGGTTCATCCGGCGAGTGGCGCGCGGCGAGTTTTTCCAGGTTAAGAGATAGAGCGAAAATCGCCGTGTTTTACGGCGGGTGGCGACTGGCGAGTTTTTGCAGGTTAAGAGATAGCAAAAAGTCGCCAGTCGCCGCTCGCCGGAGAGGTCCACGGCGCGTGGCGAGTGGCGAGTTTCTAAAAGTCGCCACGCGACGCAAACTTGGCCCAAATAGAACACCATAATATTTTAATGAGATGAGAATATCTACTAGACAGCTACAGAAAACTGTCTTCATTAAACACCGTTACTTATTAATTAAATTACCGGTAAAATGAACTTCGATATCGGTACGTTTCTGGAACATTGTTCCTCCCATTACCTTGGGGGTAACAGCACCAGTAACAATGTATATAATACCGGTTCAATGAAGTTATTGTTAGTCAAGTGTCTCTGTTGAACGTTAAGCGCAAGTTCATGTGAACAGCATGAGCCGGTTATTGTTGTGCAAGTATCTCAGTCGGGCTTTAATTGGGTCTGTTCGTCTGAGTAGCATAAGCCAGTTATTGTTGGTCAAGTCTCTCAGTCAGACTATGATTGTTTTCTGTTCATGTGAACATCATGATCCAGCTATAGTTGGACAAGTCCCTCAGTCGGACTTTTATTGGAACTGTTCACGTGAATAGCATGAATCAATTATTGTTGGTCCACTCTCAGTCGGGATTAATTGGGTCTGTTCGCGTAAATATCATAAGCCAGTTATTGTTGGTCAAGTCTGTTTAAATGTGAGAGTGCGTGTGAACACCAAGTTAAGTCTCAGTCAGACTTTAATTGTGTGTGTTCATGTAAACAGCATAAAGCAGTTATTGTTGATCGAGTATCTCAGTCGGTTTTTAATAGTGTCCGTTCATGTGAACAGCATGAGCCAGTTATTTTTGATCAAGGTTCCCAGTGGGGTTTTAATTGTGTCTGTTCGTGTGAACAGTATTAGTCAGTTATTGTTGGACAAGTCTCTCAAACGGGGTTTATATGTGTCTATCGATTCTTGTCAATAGCATGAGTCCGTTACTGTTGGTCAAGTCTCTTAGTCAGGCTTTAAATGTGTCGGTTCGTGTGAACAGCATGAGCCAGTTATTTTTTGTCAAGTCTCTATGTCGTCTGTAATTGAAACTGTTCATGTGAACAGCATGAGCCAGTTATTGTTGGTAAAATCTCTCATTCGGGCTTTAATTGGTCTGTTTATTTGAACAGCATGGGCCAGTTATTGTTGGCCAAGTCCCTCAGCCGACCTTTAATGGGGAATTTCCACTATAGTTCAAATTAATTACTTGACAATGTTGTCTGGCCTCGATGGCAGCGCGAGGGGCGCCGAAACCTGGCTGGCCGCTTGAGCTGTGGTTCGTCATTTCGAGCGCTTCCCTATGTTTTAACTGTTTCATCCATATTATCATATTTACATCAGTTACCTATAGTTGAAAATCCTGCTCCATGTTATAAACATAGGGGAGAGATCACGAGAACAGCCTGCGCACGCAGTGGCCCACGTCCTGTGCACTAGTGTCGCCGACAACGAGAAGATACAGCCCTGTCTAAGGATAATGCGGAAAGGTCCCATTGGAACTGTTCACGTGAATTAGCATGAGCCAGTTATTGTTGACCAATTCTCTCAGTCGGACTGAAATTGTGTCTGATCGTATAAATAGCACGAACCATTTATTGTTGGTGAAATCTCTCAGTAGGGCTTTATTTGTGTGGATTCATGTGAACAGCATGAACCAGTTATTGTTGGTCTGTCAAGTCTCCCAGTCGGGGTTTAATTGTGTCTGTTGGCGTGAACACCATGAGCCAGTTACTGTTGTTCAAGTCTCTCAGTCGGGCTTTGAATGTGTCGGTTGGTGTGAACATTTATTTTTCAGTTATTTCTTATCAAGTCTCTCAGTCGGATTTTAATGAAATTGTTCATGTGAATAGCATGGGGCAGTTATTGTTGGTCAAGTATTTCAGTCGGTCTGTAATTGTGTCTGTTCACGTGAACAGCATGAGCCAGTTATTGTTGGTGAATCTGTCAATCGGGGTATAATTGGAACTGTTCTTGTGAACAGCATGAGCCAGTTATTGCTGGTCAAGTATTTCAGTCTGGCTTTAATCTTTGATTTGCGTCTGTTCATGGGAATAGCTTGAGACACAATATTCTAAGCACTATTGCTATTGTAACCGTCAATTAAGTAAACGCTTCGATTCTCTTTTACAGTTTAAGTTGATCAACTTACATGTTCATATTATACACTAGTGTGTGAATGCTCGCTCGTCTGATATTCATGTGGAACTCGAGGGTTCTTTATTAACGCTAACTTTGTGTGTGCATATTCAAAAGCCTGTATTGATAACAGCTCCGTGCAATTCTGTGTACATTTGAACAAAAGCGTTCTGAAGTGGCCATCGTTGCTAAGTTGATCACTGGTATCTGTGCAATTATCGGACAAGTTATGCGTGACTGGGCCATTCATGATTTGAATAGGACCGAGCAGTCTACCGGTTGAGTCTTTTTAACGATTCCCTCAACACAGGAGCGCTTGGTCACTGTTGCGTTGGTCACATCGCTTAGAAACTCAGAGAGGCGTTCGTTGACATGTGTAAAGCACATCGCGTTATATATCTCTTCTGTGTATGTATAGACGTCCCACATTTTAAGAAGGCCCGAAATTTGACGAACAGAATTTGATTGTATATTGAACACCAATATATCGAATATACAAAGCACGTGCGGAAGAAATCCGAGAGGAATTAATATTGTGAGATAAATATATAACTGGAATATAAAAGATTCCACAATCATTGGCTCAACTGCCAGATAATCAGTTCACAGTGACAATTCGAAGGTAAGGTTTACTTTATTTTCGTCACGTATATCAAGCTATATACATGATAGGTTTTATAATTTCTATTTTCTGTTTTTCTATGAGGTTTAAACCCGGATTGTGATTTCTGTTCTTCAACTACTAGTAATTGAAGTATAAACGTGCAGATATACACAAAAGTAATTTCATTTTGCATGATAAGAATTTATCGAAATTCTGACTGATTTGAAAAAAAAGAAAAAACAATACCGGTACGGTACTAACCGTTGGCGTTCCCCAATTTAACATTTCAATTAACTACTAGTGCATGACAGAGGAAAGCACACGGTACCTGGAGGTTCAGCTATAGGTCATTGTCAAGTTAGCTGGATTAATTGAGGCCCACAATTTGATACATGTATGTGTATTGCACATTGCGCTGGTGTATATTTTTTATGGCAGGCTTAAGCCTAGTGAGGCCATGGCGAGAAATAAAAATTCTTTAAAATGTCGATACGAATTTTGCGATATTCAAAATTTGAGACTTCGGAATGTCCAGTTGGCAAGTCGGAATTTTGATTTGATTTGATTTTTATTCACCATTTATGAAAAGAGATATAAATACATAAAGAGATATGTTTGGCGGGAATAAAACCCCATGGGGCTTGTTCTATCCCTAATATAATATAAGACTGCAAGGAAGATCTAAGATGGCATATAATTATAGACTAAGGTTAGAAATCGATTACAAATGTTGCTGTGAAAATCGGTCAGTAATGAATTAAAAATGATTTTGATTTAAATAGAGATATGGATGTAATTGATTTCATTGAGGAGGGTATCTTATTCCACTCACGGGGTCCTATAATTTTAGAAGTATAGAAAGATGAATTGGTCTGGTAGAAAGGCCTTTGTAATTTAAAATTTCGAGAAACGGTGATGGTGGCGTATGACGGTGCATCTTTCTTCGCACAACCTACACCTACAACCCACCGCCACACACGAATCTAAGGATTCTTCACTTTTTATATTACTATCCATTTTCGCATTCGGTCATTTGTTTGGATAACTCGTCATGAATATTTACATATGACCACAAAAAAAATCGATGTACATGAAACAAGCTTAGGCGTTTAACACTGGGAAAACAAACATATCTTTGAAATTAGCTTCATTGTAAGTATCATGGTATGCCTACAGAAATATAAATTTATGGAGAACCAACAATTGATTTTTACCAAGCTCAAGTCAAGGCTTCCACAATAGGACCGGCAGATAGACCGGAAGTGCTAGTTCTGTCAGTTGATTGGGTAACTGGGACGAAATTGCAAACACAGAATCTGATTGGATAACCAACTAATCGATATGACAAACACAGAATCTGATTGGATAACCAACTAATCGATATGACAAACACAGAATCTGATTGGATAACCAACTAATCGATATACTTTAGAATACTTTATTCCGTTCACTTGAGAAATTAATCTCTTTAATTTACTACTTCAATCTTTCGGAAACATTTGACATAGTTTGTGGGTTTTGAGAAGTGCCATCTTGTAATGAAAGTGTGTTCAGTCGATATGCCTATATTTAAGACATATATATTTGCTAACTTGTATATTGTAAGTTGGTCGAACAAAGAACGGTGTGATTTATTTTTGCGTCAAAAGATTCCTTATATTAAATCTTAACTTTATGATTGATAACACATAACATGGTATATTAATATAATAGGGCATAGACATTGGGTTCCTGGACCGATATATTCAAGTAATAATAATAATATGGCCTACATTTCAGTTCATTTTAATAATACAGAACGTAAATCAGTTACAATGGCTGACAGAGTCGAGTTAATATCTTCGTACAAATGTAAGTACCTGTATTCAAACCAGGAATCTATAAACCATATCTGACATATACATGTACTATACACTCTCAGAAATATTCATGGAATAATCCTGAATAGATCAGCCTGCACATCCACAACTCAATTTCAGAGATTTTACCTGAAATCCAGGGATAATTTCCTGAAATTCAGGTAGGCCTATATCATCCATGCATTAAAGCTAAATTACCTGAATTTTAGGGAATTTTATGTACCTGAATAGAGTCGGGAACTTACTAATCAGGGTAGTAAATTTGCCTGAATTTCAGAGAAAATCCTCTCATTCGGGGATCTTTTTTCTGAAATTCAGGAAATTATCCATGAATATATCTGAGAGTGTAGAATGTTTCAATCGTATTAGTATTATAGATTGTTGGTCTAGGTACTAGATCATATTATAGATTGTTGGTCTAGGTACTAGATCATATTATAGATTGTTGGTCTAGGTATTAGATCATATTAACTGTGCTTAATTGTTATACAATGTTATCTCTGACCATCAGTGTTCTACTGATCTTCCATTTAGTCTCCGTAGTGCGGAGGTCTGTGAGCTTTTTAGACAATTTCGAAACTTTGAAATTGAGCTACTTGTATCAACCTGGGGTTGAGCTACTTGTATCAATCTAGGGCTGAGCTACTTGTACCAATCTAGGGATATATGTCATGTCATGATCGTGGGAAGCGTTAATGGCCATAGCTCCTCTGACAGGTTGTCGTAAGAGGCGACTAACTGGGGCACCCGCGGGGTTTTCGGGTGTAAAAAGGAATAATATCCAAACGTCGCGATTTGACCGATATATTTCTGAAAGCGACGTCAATCATATTCATTCACTCACGAAGTCAAACAGAGACCGGTGGACAAGTTATTAATCATTTCGAATTAGTTCCGAAACGACACTTGGTTCTATCAAAGGTAGAGGAGGATACATTGGTATCGTATAACTGGCGCTTTGTTCTACCAAACATACACGACGATTCATGGTGTAATGGTCCCGGTATGGCGATACACGACGCTTCATGGTGTGATGGTCCCGGTATGGCGGTTTGTTCTATCAAACATACACGACGCTTCATGGTGTAATGGTCCCGGTATGGCGGTTTGTTCTATCAAACATACACGACGCTTCATGGTGTAATGGTCCCGGTATGGCGGTTTGTTCTATCAAACATACACGACACTTCATGGTGTAATGGTCCCGGTATGGCGGTTTGTTCTGTCAAACATACACGACACTTCATGGTGTAATGGTCCCGGTATGACGCTTTGTTCTATCGAACATACACGACGCTTCATGGTGTAATGGTCCCGGTATGGCGGTTTCTTCTATCGAACATACACGACACTTCATGGTGTAATGGTCCCGGTATGGCGGTTTGTTCTATCAAACATACACGACACTTCATGGTGTAATGGTCCCAGTATGGCGTTTTGTTCTGTCAAACATACACGACGCTTCATGGTGCAATGGTCCCGGTATGGCGCTTTGTTCTGTCAAACATACACGACGCTTCATGGTGTAATGGTCCCGGTATGGCGCTTTGTTCTGTCAAACATACACGACGCTTCATGGTGTAATGGTCCCGGTATGGCGCTTTGTTCTGTCAAACAAAAACGACGCTTCATGGTGTAATGGTCCCGGTATGGCGCTTTGTTCTGTCAAACATACACGACGCTTCATGGTGTAATGGTCCCGGTATGGCGCTTAATAATGGTCCCGGTATGACGCTTTGTTCTATCAAACATACACGACGCTTCATGGTGTAATGGTCCCGGTATGGCGCTTTGCTATATGAAGCGACAGATAGACGAAGCTTCATTTTTCAAATTTGTTTGATGAGGGTATTAAACTATGACGCTCATCGCTATCAACGAGGGACGGGGCAAGAGTTTATATTTACATAGAAAATTCTTTCTTCTATCAGAGATAGACGAGGTTTCATTCTACGATGGTATTTTTTGTCGCTTTGCTGCATTTTAAAATTGACGAGACCTCATTTCTCAATAAAATTATATTATGACGCGTTGTTGTACCATTTAAAAGGGACTGAAAATGTTTCAATTTGATCAAATTGAGAAAGAATCCACTTTTGGTCGAAAAGCCTAAGATTGAAATTTTCAGTCTAATAGATCAATTTTCAATCTAATAGATGTATTTTCAATCTAATATATCGATTTTTAATCTAATAGATCGATTTTCAATGAGAAAAGATAATTCCAATCTATTCCAATCTGAGAAGATTGAATTCACGAATGAAACGATCCATAAACACGAACCATTCAAGATGGACACCAGATAATCTACTGATCATGGCAGACACTGAGATACCTACCGGTCAAGATGAACACCAGATACTCTACTGATCATGGCAGACACTGAGATACCTACCGGTCAAGATGGACACCAGATAATCTACCGATCATGATAGACACTGAGATATCTACCAGTCAAGATGAACACCAGATAATCTACCGATCATGATAGACACTGAGATATCTACGAGTCAAGATGGACACCAGATAATCTACCGATCATGGCAGACACTGAGATACCTACCAGTCAAGATGGACACCAGATAATCTACCGATCATGATAGACACGGAGATATCTACGAGTCAAGATGGACACCAGATACTCTACCGATCATGGCAGACACTGAGATACCTACCAGTCAAGATGGACACCAGATAATCTACCGATCATGTTAGACACTAAGGGATACTTATCAATCAAGATGGACACCGGATAATCTACCGACCATAATAAACACTAAGATATCTACCAGTTAAGTTCGACACCAGATAATTTACCAGTCACTTTAATACCTACCAGTCAATACGGACACCAAATACTCTACCGATAATGATGGACACGGAGAAACCTACCAGTAAAGATGGACACCAAATACTCTACCGATAATGATGGACACGGAGAAACCTACCAGTAAAGATGGACACCAGATAATCTACCGATCATGGCAGACACTGAGATATCTACGAGTCAAGATGGACACCAGATACTCTACCGATCATGGCAGACACTGAGATACCTACCAGTCAAGATGGACACCAGATAATCTACCGATCATGATAGACACGGAGATATCTACGAGTCAAGATGGACACCAGATACTCTACCGATCATGGCAGACACTGAGATACCTACCAGTCAAAATGGACACCAGATAATTTACCGATCATGATAGACACTGAGATATCTACGAGTCAAGATGGACACCAGATACTCTACCGATCATGGCAGACACTGAGATATCTACGAGTCAAGATGGACACCAGATACTCTACCGATCATGGCAGACACGGAGATACCTACCAGTCAAAATGGACACCAGATAATTTACCGATCATGATAGACACTGAGATATCTACGAGTCAAGATGGACACCAGATACTCTACCGATCATGGCAGACACTGAGATACCTACCACTCAAGATGGACACCAGATACTCTACCGATCATGGCAGACACTGAGATATTTACCAGTCAAGATGGACACCAGATACTCTACCGATCATGGCAGACACTGAGATATCTACCAGTCAAGATGGACACCAGATACTCTACGATCATGGCAGACACTGAGATACCTACCAGTCAAGATGGATACCAGATACTCTACCGATCATGGGAGACACTGAGATATCTACGAGTCAAGATGGACACCAGATACTCTACCGATCATGGGAGACACTGAGATATCTACGAGTCAAGATGGACACCAGATACTCTACCGATCATGGCAGACACTGAGATATCTACCAGTCAAGATGGACACCAGATAATCTACCGATCATGTTAGACACTGAGGGATACTTATCAATCAAGATGGACACCGGATAATCTATCGACCATAATAAACCAGTTAAATTCGACACTAGATAATTTACCAGTCACTTTAATACCTACCAGTCAATACGGACACCAGATAATCTACCGATCATGGCAGACACTGAGATATCTACGAGTCAAGATGGACACCAGATACTCTACCGATCATGGCAGACACTGAGATACCTACCAGTCAAGATGGACACCAGATAATCTACCGATCATGATAGACACTGAGATATCTACGAGTCAAGATGGACACCAGATAATCTACCGATCATGGCAGACACTGAGATATCTACGAGTCAAGATGGACACCAGATACTCTACCGATCATGGCAGACACTGAGATACCTACCAGTCAAGATGGACACCAGATAATCTACCGATCATGTTAGACACTGAGGGATACTTATCAATCAAGATGGACACCGGATAATCTACCGACCATAATAAACACTAAGATATCTACCAGTTAAGTTCGACACCAGATAATTTACCAGTCACTTTAATACCTACCAGTCAATACGGACATCAAATACTCTACCGATAATGATGGACACGGAGAAACCTACCAGTAAAGATGGACACCAAATACTCTACTGATAATGATGGACACGGAAAAACCTACCAGTAAAGATGGACACCAGATAATCTACCGATCATGGCAGACACTGAGATATCTACGAGGCAAAATGGACACCAGATACTCTACCGATCACGGTAGACACTGACATACCTACCAGTCAAGATGGACACCAGATAATCTACCGATCATGATAGACACTGAGATATCTACGAGTCAAGATGGACACCAGATACTCTACCGATCATGGCAGACACTGAGATACCTACCAGTCAAAATGGACACCAGATAATTTACCGATCATGATAGACACTGAGATATCTACGAGTCAAGATGGACACCAGATACTCTACCGATCATGGCAGACACTGAGATATCTACGAGTCAAGATGGACACCAGATACTCTACCGATCATGGCAGACACTGAGATACCTACCAGTCAAAATGGACACCAGATAATTTACCGATCATGATAGACACTGAGATATCTACGAGTCAAGGTGGACACCAGATACTCTACCGATCATGACAGACACTGAGCTATCTACCAGTCAAGATGGACACCAGCTACTCTACCGATCATGGCAGACACTGAGATACCTACCAGTCAAGATGGACACCAGATACTCTACCGATCATGGCAGACACTGAGATATCTACGAGTCAAGATGGACACCAGATACTCTACCGATCATGGCAGACACTGAGATACCTACCAGTCAAGATGGACACCAGATACTCTACCGATCATGGCAGACACTGAGATATTTACCAGTCAAGATGGACACCAGATACTCTACCGATCATGGCAGACACCGAGATACCTACCAGTCAAAATGGACACCAGATAATTTACCGATCATGATAGACATTGAGATATCTACGAGTCAAGATGGACACCAGATAATCTACCGATCTTGACGGACAGTGAGATACCTACCAGTCAAGATGGACACTAGATAATCTACCGACCTCGGTAGACACAGATATACCTACCAGTCAATATGGATACTTGATAATCTACCGATCATGATAGACGCTGATATACCTACCGGTCAAGATGGACACCAGATAATCTACCGATCTTGACGGACAGTGAGATATCTACCAGTCAAGATGGACACTAGATAATCTACCGATCTCGGTAGACACAGATATACCTACCAATCAATATGGATACTTGATAATCTACCGATCATGATGGACATCGAAATACCTACCGATCATGATAGACAAATCTACATGATATCGACATGGTCAACAATTAATATCGCAATGTCAGCTCAAAGGTTCCAAACGTGGTTTTAAAGATCGAAGTATGAGGAATAAGATGGTTTTTTTTAATGATTTTCAGACTCCAATCTGTTTGATTGAAAAGTGATTGTCTTACTAAACGATTTATCCGCGAAATACAGTATTTTGTGAACTCAGCTTTCAAGATATATGTTGTTCCAGATCTACCAACCAGTTAGTCATGTTGTGCAAAACACTGTATTAGCGTCAAATCTTTAAAACATTGTACAAACGTCAGATCTTTAGCCCAGGCGAAATCTAAATAATTTATTCGCAATAAATGCGACCATATAATAAAATCTGATCGTTCTACTCCAGCTATTTTCTTTCAAAGCAGAACAGTAAGTCTTTTTCAGTAATGAATACTGTAGGTACTCCTTGAACAATTCCGAGGCGATTTCTTTGTATGGCTTTGTTGTGATTGCTCATGTAAGCGCAATGAGAATCTCTTGCTCATTCATTCATTCATTCATATGTCCTCTTCGAGTTCAGAGTTATTTACGTTTTCGATTGAATACCCCTGTCGAGATATTTTCTATAATTATGTCGACTTAACCCTACCAGGCCTGCCCAATTTTCTGTCCTCTCTCTGGAACATTTGAAACCTGAAATCCGATTGATAGCTTACCCTATTGAGGTCACTTTGAGCCTACTCGCTTGAACACATGAGCAAGGAATCATGGGTAAATTTAAAATAGTATAATTATATAAACAGCAAATCTTGCCATTTTCATGAGGAGGAATGGGACGGAAGTGTGATGGGTTAACCATGGACCTTATGGATGGCGGATCATGGAGCAGAAATTACATGACTGTGACGTCATCTGAGAAATCATCAGTAGTAGAGAATGGTTTGGAATGGGTGCATGTGTGTGGGTGAGTGAGTGAGTGAGTGAATATGATTTAACGTCGCTTTCAACTATATTTCAGTCATATCACGACGTTGGGTCCTATTGCTTTTCACACCCGGGAACCACACGGGTGGGGCAACGACATCCCAGCATGTGTGTGGGTTTTGACATTGGGTGTAAAGTGGGTATATGTGAGCCATAATTGGTCCATTGTGCAACAGTCGCATTCGTAGAGTATTAGAGAAAGCGCAGATACGGTCGAATTGGGTGTGCGCTTGTGACCACATACACCCTAGGGAGAAACACTAGTTCATGTTGCATGATGACTGGTGGCATGGGTCATTTGCGTTAGCTCCAGAGATACGCACATGCGCACTTCACACACCCTTTTTGGGGACTATATTTGACATGGACTCCTTCATATTGCTATTTGAATTGACCGTTTGGCGGATTAGTCTGTCCGATGACTAGGAACTATATATCATAATAGAAGTTAATTATAGAGATTTAACCTGGATTCGTGCCTAATTAAAGTTTATTAATATCGGTATATTCACCGGAAATTTTATAGCGTGTTATTATATGGTAATACTATACTCTGCGGTTGTCCAAAGATTTTCTTGTTCGATTTGACGAGCGAGAGATTGGTTGGTTACGGTTAGTATAGGCGTATAGATATAGTGATCATGCTGTTGATATACATTATGAAGCGTGTAACGATTTCTTTATATTACATTACAGTTTTGTTAATGTGATTGAATATAGTGATATGTCAACGTCCGTGAGGCACTAAGATTCTACGTCTCTTAAACTGTCAGATAGCATGCCATGTTTGACTGTCAGATAGCATGCCATGTTTGACTGTCAGATAGCATGCCATGTTCGACTGTCAGATAGCATGCCATGTTCGACTGTCAGATAGCATGCCATGTTCGACTGTCAGATAGCATGCCATGTTCGACTGTCAGATAGCATGCCATGTTCGACTGTCAGATAGCATGCCATGTTTGACTGTCAGATAGCATGCCATGTTTGACTGTCAGATAGCATGCCATGTTTGACTGTCAGATAGCATGCCATGTTTGACTGTCAGATAGCATGCCATGTTTGACTGTCAGATAGCATGCCATGTTTGACTGTCAGATAGCATGCCATGTTTGACTGTCAGATAGCATGCCATGTTTGACTGTCAGATAGCATGCCATGTTTGACTGTCAGATAGCATGCCATGTTCGACTGTCAGATAGCATGCCATGTTCGACTGTCAGATAGCATGCCATGTTCGACTGTCAGATAGCATGCCATGTTCGACTGTCAGATAGCATGCCATGTTCGACTGTCAGATAGCATGCCATGTTCGACTGTCAGATAGCATGCCATGTTTGACTGTCAGATAGCATGCCATGTTTGACTGTCAGATAGCATGCCATGTTTGACTCGCCTTGAAATCTATACTATTAAAAGAGCCGACCCGAAATGTCCTTCTACATGTCTGTCGGTCACAAATAGCGCCCGTTGACACCCTTGCTAGTGCTTTAGAGCCACCAAACTTGGTACTCATATACAACGCGACAACACCTAAATGATGGTACCATTAGTTCAGCGATCCACCGCTAGGGGGCGAATAGGTAACTGGCATCTGAATAATCAACTGGACAGGTAGACATCATTGCAAGTGGTTTAGATCTACCAAACTTGGTACAAATACACTACGAGACAGGTCTACATGTTGATGCCGTTAGTTCCACGATACACCGCTAGGGGGGCGAATAGGCATCTGGCATCTGAATAAGTAACTGGGCTGGTAGACATCCTTGTATGGGGTACGCATATACTACGGCACAATACCTACATGCTGGTACCATCAGTGCCATAATGGTTTTTGTTCTCGCTGTTTTTTTTTTATCTCTGCGATGGTAGCAAAGCCAATAAACCGTGATGAGTTCGCACCATCACTATATTCCTATATCACCATTAAATGATAAATTGGGGTTGTCATCACCAATAAATGACGAGGACCTAAAATCCACATTCATTACCCGTCATCATTTATTGGTGATGACCAGACCCACTCATGAGAGAGAATGAGATTTAACAGCCCATTCAGCAAGATTTCACTATTTTGCCTGGTGACCCACATGCAGATGCATTTAACTGGCTGTAGCTCTGTAGTGGTATTAGGAGTTAAAACAGTCTGGGTAAATATCAGACGATGGTAAAGAGGGAGATTTGTCTAAAAAGGTACTTTACTTACGGTACCTAAAAATCAACTCTTCAGCTCGTTACTGCATGGTTCCTCTTATGGGAATACAATCGTTGATAATTCTCGACTCCATATCCCTGACTGAACGGACAAATTCTCTTAGTTGTGCGATGAAATTAAATCTCTTCTTTTCCAGGGTGTTTCGTATGATATAGGTTCATGTACGAACCTGCATACGTTTCATATACATTTTGGAAAACCGACCCTCTTATATCATATATATGGTACCCTCTTGTATCATTAAGCTAAAATTGATGTAACGTGACAGTAAATGTATTATGTATCGCAAATATTTAAACAGAGCGAAATGTTTTAGATACTTGTTTTCATAACATTGATATATCCTCGATCAATATGCTCCGTCCCGAACAGAGTCATTTTTCTTATGTTATGATGGTTATTGTGCACTCCCAAAACGCAAATGTTAGATTTAACATCTAGAGTACTGAAGGAGGGAAAGCATTTAGAAAGTGTTGTATTCACCACTTTCAAGTGTTAAATGCGACATTTAAGCTGTTGCATCACTTAAAAAGTGGTGAAACAACACTTTCTAAATGCTCTCTCTCCTCCAATACTCTAGATGTTAAATCTAACATTTGCGTTTTAAGAGTGTAGATGTAGTTTCGAAAACAGTGAAGAGTGAAACCACCTGATACGGACACACGACAATGATACCCCGCCTACTCATGGCTACCACTGTAGCAAATTGCTATTGCAGTTCCGAAATTACGACAATTGTGTCATTAGCAGTTGTCAGGTCGCCAGCTAATGTCGTAATTGCGTTATTACCAGGCGACTCTGCATGCAGAGTCAACCACTATTGTCGCAATTGTGACAATTTTGTCATTAGTAGTTGCTATTGCAAGTACATCAAACGTTTTGTCATATATCATGTGTGATGTATTTTTGCCTCAAATAATTACTGGTTTCCAGTTGTGACAATAAGCGTCAATATGCTCGCTACCAGTTTTTCTGAGTGACAGAGTAACCTGCTATTGTGACATCAGCTGGCGACCTGACACACTTGTCGTAATTTCGAACTACAACTGCAATAGCCATCATTACATACGAGAAATGGCTCTGTCCGTGAATTTGTCCGTCCTTGTGTATCAATCAATGAGTATATGCCCAAGCCACAGCTGTTCCATCAATAATACCTGCGGTTGATAGTCACAGGCGACGAGTACTGTATAAATCTCCCTAGTATAATCCGTGGCGTGTCCTCCTCCTCCTCCTCCGCTTTACTCACTGCACAGCGGGTCGCATAGGTGTGGCGCGGGATAGGGTGGGGGAGAGACCTGGGGTTTTCGCTACCTGAGATTCCATGGGCCAGGCTTGCACCCTACAGTAGAATGGGTCGACTGCGCATGCGCGATGAGTAGTATAGAAAGGGCACGCGATCTCCCTATCCCTATAAACTAACCCATGGGGGTGAATGAACCCATGGGGGTGAATGAGCCATGGGGGTGAATGAGCACTCGTATTCTTAATGATGCTGCTTACTGGTTATTTTCTGGAAGCTAATTCCTTGTCCTCCACGCTGGTCGCTTTTATTAAAGTTCCCAGTGCCGTTGATTGGCTGTACACGAGCCGTTTTCACAGTGACCCCGACCTCTCCCATATCACGGTAGACGCCATATTGTGTATTTTGGGGCCAGTAAGCGTGCGCACTTGGACAGACAGGCACAACGTGGCGTCTGCCGTAATATGGGGGAGATCAGGTCGCATCTATTCATCTAATCAGTGGAACTGGGAACTTTAATAAAAGTGACAAGCGTGGAGGAGAACGAATTAGCTTCCAGAAAATAACCTGTAAAGAGCATCAGTCAGTTTTGAATATTTACACGGTTGTAGCACACGGAGATCCATACTCGCCGCCTGTGACTATCAACCGCATGCATTATTGATGGGAACAGTTGTGGCTATATATGCCCCTGAAAACAAGTTATCTAAAACATTTTGCTCCGTTTCAATATTTGCGATACATAATACATTTACTGTCACGTTACATCAATATTAGCTTAACGATACTGAAATATAAGACGCGCGGCTTTCCAAAATGTATATGAAACATATGCAGGTTCGTACATGAACACATTGTGTCATTAGTAGTTGCAACACACCACATATCTTCTCGTAGAAGGGGAATATAATGAGGAAATATTACGTCGTTTTTCCTGGAATAAACCGAATAGGCCAAACTCCCCGCAGCGCATGCTCCGTATCACAGGCTCACTCCACTTATCAACTACCTCACTGGGACAATACCCCAGCCACCAGTCAGATTTTCGGACAGGATTCCCGCTAGGGCGCACACCGCCGGAAGTGACAACATATTTAAAGCGGTAGTTCCGCTTTTTATATTTCCGAGACAAATCCTAATTTACATACACCCGCTACCGGAAGTCACGTGACCCGGAAATGACCTTTGGCCTCCACATGACTTTTGCCCCGGATGTGACGTCACCGGACGTGACGTCACTCCCTCATTCCCCTCCACAAAATATGCTAAGAGATTTACTCTTTCTATACTAATCCTGCGCTACCCTAGTGGAAATGTCAGGCTCGAGGCATCTCGTTTGGTGAAATCCCCATGTCTCTCACGATCCACACCTCCTATACGACTCGATTCGCGCTTTCAGTACTACTCCGCGGAAGTCTCGATGCAATTTTCAATATTTGATTTCCATTTTTGCGCGAAGCAAAATTAGAAATTGAAAATTGATGCTCAAATTCCATTTTTTGAATTTGAGAATCCAAAAACGAAAATTGACGGCCAAATTTCAATTTTGGATTTTGAGATTACAAAAACAAAAAAAAAGCAAGCTGGACAACTCTGGGAATAGGGTAGGCCGACGGATATTTACCGCCGCAGAAAAGTAAAATATAATACCACATAATCCTATATAAACATGACCAAAAGATATGGGTACGAAAATACTATCACTATTTCTCACTGGGAGTATCACGACCTCTACAGTTCATAAAAGTGATGTGCATAAATCGACGTCACAAATCGAGCCACAAAGGAGGCATTAATCGTTCCGGTCCAATACAGGTTTTTTTTTCTTTGTTATGTCGACGTCCACTGCAGTTGCTACAAATTCGGTTAACACATAAAAGGCATCAATGAATTAAATTTTTCTAATGGTGTTTTTTAAATTAACACTCACACTTCGACACGTTGATTTATAGGGATATCACAGTAGTGTCGAGATGTTTGTACACAGATATTAGTATGCTCCAATACGGTGGTTGCGAATAGGTTTTCCAAACACTGATATCACATTCAAAACATGTTCTCCGTCACTGTTAGCAACCATACATATACAATCAGGAAGGCCGGGCTTGTCTACTTGAACATAACAATCTCCTCTGTTAGAAGAACCTGATCAAGCCTTGTTTTGTCCTTTAGTTGACATAGTACAAAAGAAAGAGAACGTATAGGGCATTAAGACGGTACATCCAATGTTTGCCATTTCGATTTCTGTTAAGCAAATCCATAATGTCCACAAAACCTTTTCAGAATTGACGAGCTCTCTGTCTAGCCGAAGTACATGTGTTTATGGCTTCTGATTCCCATCCTCCTAAAACCAGAGCGTAAATCTCCTAGTGTTTACTGACCTTAGGAGGTGCAGACTTTGGAAATTTGAGAAAGCTGCTTCTTAGTTTGCCTATTTATTTTGATAACATAAATGATATTTAACCGTTCTGTTGTATGTAGACCCTCCGCTTTGCAATGGAAAGTAGTAATTTCAGAAAAGGTTGACTGCAAAGCGTATTGATAATTCGATGTCCTATTCGGGGCCACAATTTTGTCATTGGTAGTTGCTATTGCAAGTATATAAAAAAAATTGTCATACATCATGTGTGATATATTTTTGCCTCATATAATTACTGGTTTCCAGTTGTGACAACAAGCTTAACTCCTTTTTGAACGGTAGTTTTATTAGTTCCAAACTGGTAAAATCACTGTCATGAACACGAACGAAGCAAACGTACAGGAGGATACTGATTGTGTCTACGCAGTTTAAAAAACGACACTCAGAGCTTTTCAACAAAATAGAAGATTTATAAATCATTTGTCCAGAAATTCCCCATATTCATATAGACCTATATACCGGTACCTAAATATGACATGCGATCGTTGAACACTTTTCTATCCGCATACAATTTAACCGCTACGTACAGAGAGGGTTAACGCATGCACAACGGCAAGTTTTAACTGGTCCCGTGAATATCTCTAGCGTAAACAATAAAATAATGGGAGATGTCTGAAAAAGACTTGTTAGAACCGTAATGGCCGTACCTCCAATAAAGAAAGCTAGCGGTCCCAAACCAAAGATTGAACAGGTTTGCAATATTGCAGTTATTTTTGCAGCTCCATTATTTAAGCACCATTATAAAGATGAATGGACCTTGTCATGTCGCCTCCATAGTACGCCCTCCAGATTTACTGCGGCGAAGAAAATCAATGACCGTCCCCATTGTTCGCTACCGTACTTTGACGAGACAGCCGCTGTGTGTGTTGATTCCATGCTACATGCGGTACGGGCGTATAATGTTAAAGGGCTCGTACAAGTTCAATGTACGAGCATATCATGTTGCTTTACGGCATGACAAGCGGACGAAGGAACGGGAACATTTAGATCAAATTCATTAATCTAATATTGTGTAATAAGTCAGGACTCATGCGGCGGGAATCATAAATAGAAATAAACACAATCTCTACATTGTATCGCCCTGTCGTCAACTCAAACCTTCAGCGGGGCCAGAGATGTGCGTGCGGTACGGTAGGTACAAGCTTTACCTTGGCGACCAATTGAATTTCTCGCCTAGTAGCATTTGTTAGATCCTGTGAGAAGGTTCGTGATCTCAAAAATCGGACAAATCTCGCAGAGTAGAATCCACTCTCCACATTTGTGCTTAAGAGAGGGTTGATCATTTCTATTTCAATATCTCGCCTACGATTACGGACAACGGATCGAACATCTTGTACAATCTGGTTAAGACAGATTTATAAACCGGTGAATAGATAGTCCTTGATAATTTAGCCTTGATAAAAAAATCCCTTATTGGGGATGTTATTGGACATGTTATTGTATGCCATTTGCGAGCAATCTATTGAGAATACATGAAATATCTGTGTATGTAATGCTTGTTAGGTCTGGGGAAAAAATGATTTAAAGCTTTGAAAGTCATGGAAAAATATTTTTCAAGGAGATATACATGAACTCTGATAGACGAAGGTTGGTGGGGGAGGGATCTGGATCTAGGTGAGTTACATGACTATCGACACTCTCCGCCGTAACATGTATCGAGCGGATTGAGGTCTATCGACCTACTTTCGTGACCTAATTATGGCGTGACGTGGCGATGACGTCACAGAGGACAACTTCATTATAGTTCCGGCAAAATGGCCAAGAGTCACGTGACCGGAAGTGACCCCGGGGATGTATTCCTCCGCGGTATTCATCCGCGGTGAGGCGGTCAGGTCTGGCGGTGATGCGGTCACTTCCGAAAGATGCCGGAAATTAGTCTCATGTCAACGACACTTCAAATATGCGGGGGATCGCCTGGATCGCCGGGAATGGGTGGTTGATTGATAGGCGTGGTCGATTGATAACTTAATTTACGGTCGAACAGGATGGAAACGTGAGCCGGTGGCTATCCGTCTGTCCATGCGCAGAAGCAGGATAATGGTGACCCGGGATAGGGTTGAACTCCTCCTCGGTCGATCCGTATAGCCACGAAAAAAATACATGAGTACATTGGGAGTTGGATTTATAGTACGCAGTATTATCATGTACGGTTCAACTCCTCAATTCGAGTGATCTATAAATAGAACTGACGTCATGGTCTATAAATAGAACAGGGTTTCTCCACGGGAATCCTCGTGTCCAGATGTTGAGCGATGACGTCATCGGGGACCAGCAAATCTCAACATGTTGTCTTCCATGGATGCATTAGATACATACACCCACACGTTAGTATTATATAATATAGCATGGTACAATCGTTCGCAAAAGGTTAAAAAACATCCGTGCAGGTCCGTTTGTGTAAGTAAGATTGGTAGCTGAAAAATGGCGTCCATGGGTCAAATTTCCCGATACCCGGATGATACGAAAATTAAGATCGTAGCGCCATCCATACACACTGGACGCAAGAACGACAACTCTGACGGGCCTATAACTCTGTTGGGGGCTGTCCCAAGGAGAATTAGGTAGGAGTATTGGGGTGGTCATTTTTTTTTCTTGCGGATTTGACTATTGGTATGGCATCTTGTTTTCTCTGTTTCACCATGTAGAACACAATGGGATGTGGAAGGAAGGAGTCGAGGAGTAGTAGCGAAAGTAGGCATTTTGGAGGCGCACAAGGGTGTATTTGAGAGATTGAGGGGCTATATCGCATCCAAATAGGACGACATTTAATTTGTAGGTCGTAGGTCGTAACTGCATAGACGGGCGAGGTCGGAAATTGTAGATATCTTGAAAAGGGCGATGCCGGTGGAAACATCGTCGGATCATGGACCACTAGCGCCGGTAGATGTCACTCACTGGATGGTCTTAGGGTAAGACATCGCTAGGCACATTTATGGAATCGTCCTGAAAATGTTCGATGTCAGGCGTATGATTCTGTACCGTATCGCCGGGGTCCAGCTGGGCATCCGGGCCTTCCTCGATTGGGAGTATATGCGGGCTGGACATGGGCTCGTTGCTCTTCAAGCGTTAGGTAGATGGTGTCTCGACTGTACGTCTCATCTCTCTGGGCTCCTCTGCAGTGGGATGTTGTTGCCGTGGTGACGAGTCATGAATCAAACGTTGGTGCCTTCTTAACTGACTTTGCCGTTTAAAGAGTTGACCACAATCGTTATACTGTTCCTTCGCTTCCTCGTGAAGTGATGTACAAGAGAACAGGTCGGCTGCGTATCAGGGAATGCTGAAAACTCCGATATCCCGCCACTCTATTAAGCCCGCACCCCACACGAACTCTCCTACGTTGTTCTCTCCACCAATCAGCGCATCGCGGTCCTGTACAATCCGAGAGCTTCAAGCGCAGCTCGGGTGCGCACTCGAGACATGTCTACCCCTATACACCATAGAGGTGGGTATGTCCTTTGAGTTTATTCACAGAAGATTAGGTGACGTCATCTGTGATGCCATGAGTAGTAGTAAAGAAAGCGCATTGCGGTTCATAGAATAGTGCTACCCCCAAGCCGAGGACCTAGACGTACTGGTGTACGACTGGCCCACATTTCGATGTACAAATCGTTTCTGAACCGGAGTTATTATTGTTCTCCGAAGGCCATTTGAAGGGTATCACCAGAAATATGTATACTTCCTATGGATTGAAAAACTATTGACTCGATTAACAGTGACACACACAAAGGCGTTTCTTTGCATGTAAACATCAGTCTATGAGGTACTGTACCATTCACATGGCAAGTGAATACAGAGGAACTTTGGTTGTTTTGAAACTACTTTTTTTGTCAAATCATTTTTACGAATACCTACATTTGACGATAAAATGGACAATGGATAAATACAAGAAAAAATAAAAATAAAATAAAATAAAATAAAAATAAAAGGTGGGAACCCCACTATTCTATTTAATAGATCATGACGTCAGCTCCACGCCTGGGATTAAACCCCCCGTTCTATTTATAGATCGAGGGCGTCTAGTGCTATTTTGTCCGGGGAATTTTACGGGAAACCCCCTGTCTATTTATAGATCATCGCTCTAGTTCTAGCGCATCAGCTCTACGCTGGGGCATTTTACTAATTATTAATGGTCATATAAAATCATGTTATTGTTATATTATCGGACATCCATCAATAATTTACAGCCCGTCATAGCCGATAAGGGCCAACCCTACTTTGTAGGTCATCGCTCTATATCGGGGTAAATTTGTTCGGGGATTTTGCTCGGACCCCGTTCTATTTATAGATCATTACATCGTCGCTATTTATAGATCATGACGTCAGCTCTACGCCGGGGATTTTTCACGGAAACCCCCTGTTCTATTTATAGATCGAGGGCGTGTAGTGCTATTTTATTTCGGAGAATTTTATGGGAAATCCCCTGTTCTATTTATAGATCATTACATTATCGCTATGTATAGATCATTACGTCATCGTTCCACGCCGGTGGATATAAAAGGAACGGAATTCTGAAAACTATTCATTTTTTCGAAAGTCGAAGCGAAGCCATGTCACGCAGCACCATGGATCTTGATTATACTCAGCCTGCGGTGTACACCGAAAATGGCCACCCTGAGTATACGGCCGCTATCAATGCGGTTGTCCGTGATCTTACGTTATCATCACCACTTCCCAGACCGGAGACTCCCACCGATACCACCACCACCCACACGGAACCTGACAATACGACCTCCGCTATCAAGATTGAACCACTAAGCATCGACGTGGGAGCTGATTTTCAGGAACCAAAACACGAACATGAGAACAACCCTACCCCCTTCGTGTACCAGCCTACGCGGAATACCCCTTATTTAACCATTATCGACCAAGCGATGAATACCGCTAATCGGCGCTGAGAGCTTTCATCGAATGTGACCTTGACAATCGATACCAATCAACGCGTCAAACTGGACACAGAGGCCCGCCAGGCGCATTGAATTGTCGCCTCCCGCCTGCAACCAACTCAACTCCGAGAAGCCGAACGATTCATCGAGAATGCAGGTACAGCGGAGAGCCATATATACATCCACGAATCCGTCTTTCTTAGATACACTATGTACAAGGATCAGCCGTTAATGCACATCAGGTATATACGACACATACGGGGGCTCGCATGTGGCGTCCATTGACTACTGGCGCGACCTTACACCTAACAGCATGGCGCAAACTGCAAACTATCGCCCCAGTAGTGTCGGAGGCCTTAATAGCTGATATAACACACTATCTATACGAAGTGTGATGCACAACACATAATGAGATGAACCATTATTATCCGGTATTGTGCGCATAAGCAGGGGTCTAAGGTCACTTCTGGTCACGTGACCGGAACCGGAAGTGACGTCACAGAGGACCCGGATGTTGCACTCAGAGGTCAAAGGTCAATAGACCCCAATTTGCTCTTACTATACTACTTACCTCAGTCAATAGTCATATTTTCTGACACGATTTCCGCCCGAGCGCACACTGCAGGAAGTGACGTCATCACATATGTAAAGCGGTATTTCTTTATATTCATATCTCTTTTCGCTTCTGTGTTAAATATATGTTGAATATAGAGTTAAAAAGAATGTTCTAGACTTAATTTCCCAGTAGATATGCTTAGGCACAAGTAAAGTAGTTCGCCCATGTGCACAACTGAGGGAGTTGTTCGGTGAGATTTAAACTGAACAGCGTGTGCGTGTGTTTTCCCCTTTACGTCATAGTCATGTCGTAAAGGTCATCTTCCGCTACTGAGGGCAAGATTAAGTAGAGTGAGCCTGTGAAAATGAACATGCTCTGTGCGGAGGTTGCCTCAAACGTGGCCTCGAGATAAAAAGTGTGAATATATTTACCTGTTCATAGATATGTTTTTAACCAGATATGAAAAGGTACATATATCTCGCATATAGCAGATCGGGTGATCCAGCAGTGCATGCCGAGATGGAAGTCTGAAAGCTGACATGCTCTGTCCGGAGGCTGGCTCCACAAATTAAAGCTAGACAAAGGGGATTCACCAAGATGCCCAAAGAAAATCTAGATGCTCCTGATTCTCGGGTAGATTTCCCTGGATTTTAATAATTCCCCAGTGATTCACTATGATGCCCGAAGGGGTGACTGACTGCTAGATACCCCTGGTTCGATACCCTCCAGATTCGTCAACATTCCCAATGTTATTGATAAGAAAACCTGATCACTCCAACACCAAGTTATTTTAAGTCCGACTATGAGAATTTCTTCCAAGACTGAGAACAGGAGTTAACGGTGGCAAACCATTGCTGCTGTTGTTCACCGAGGGAATACGTGAGTTCAGCAATGGGTTCTCCCCGAGGGCATCCGGTTGATTAACTTGGGGTCCCGTGGCAGGTATGGTACCATTGCTGTGTTCCCATTCAAGTATATAGGCCTACCATTCCCGTATTTCTCTCAGTGTATTTCATCAGCCGATTCAACATTGGACAAGATCCCACAACGATCCTCTCATGGTCGTGTCAGTATTGTAGGGTTAACAATCGGTTATGACTCTACATGATGGTATTAAGAATTAGACGGGATCTCAGACAGGATCCCATGCAGGATCAAAGGCCTACAAAGGCTCCTGCTGAGTCACCTTCATCTTGATAGCATTCTTATAAAATCAGCTTGTAAACATTAAACTATTGTCAGATACTAGAATATAATTTGTAGATTACCGTCGTGTGATAATAGGAGAATGCTTGGTAACTGTGGAACCTTCGAGTACCTTATGCAGTATGCATCGAGTTGCATCGGGTATATGGAAAAATGCTGAACTATATTCGAACTCGAAGGCAACACATGCAATGGACTACCAGCCTCGCCGATGCAATGTAGGTATCCTTGTGTATGGGGGTGTTTTGCCGTATATTTCGGACGGACCTATCATTCACACAAACACATATTGCCCTTATGGTAATTGAACTAGGGTCTCCACATACATGTAGGACTCAACAGAATTCAGTTTTGTTGAGTCCTAATTTGCAATACCCAAATTGGCATAGTTACTTGTTCCTAAAAGATATGTAACATCGAATTCTTTACTTGTATTTTGCAGGCTGTACCACATTGCCAAGTCGTAACCCAGAAGCGGTACAGTTGGACAATACGTTAACGTCCGGTATACCAGAGGACACCCTGCTAGAATATTCCCGGAGGGGCTATCAATTTTGGAATCCAATAAGTTCAGTGAAAACTTATCAGGCGATTCTGTGAAAACTACCAAAAAGTGTATTACGGGCTGTAGGCAGAAGGAAATATAATGGAAACACAGGAAGCCCAATCCGCCCAGAGAAAAAGGTCCATGGGACAAGGCCTACACGGGCATGATGGCCCGCCTGTCTCCGTCGCAGGGCCTAGTATGCGGAGAATGTCTCGTGTAGACCACCGTCCCAGCGTTCAGTACGGCATGGGTGGACGTCGAATGTCCATGATGTCTCGGACCAGCATCTCGGGGGCCTCGTGGGGTCACAAGGGCTTCCACATCCCCACGAGGTATCAAAACACCTACAAACTGGACCCCGATCCCGATTATAAGTTTAATGCGTCGAGAGTACAGCAAGTTATCCAATCTGTCTTGGACAATTATCTAGACGGCGAGAAATACGAACCTAAAAAGTGCGTCCATATGGTTCAGAATCTGTCCGAGGTAATCAAAGGCCGAGTGAAGGAGTTCGGCTTTCCCCGCTACAAGCTGATATGCGATGTGGTGATTGGTCAAAGCGCCAACCAAGGACTTCGTATCGCCAGCCGATCGTTATGGAACACCGACCATGATACGTCAGCCACAGCGACCTATCAGAGCGGTGATCTGTTCGCGGTCGCCACTGTGTACGGGGTGTATTTAGATTAGAGCAATGGTAACAAAGATAACATCATTTTGAATATTAATTAATTATATTAATTCTAATACGATAATTCTAACGCAATGAAAAATAAATGTATAGAACGTTTCTGTCATTTCACGCAATCTCACACGGAACTTATCGGGAAATTACAGCAATTCTCGAAAATACACAATAACTTCCCAATTTATTAGAACACCTGGCTAGTACTTTTCGAATATCCACTGTTTTCGTTTAAATTGGTTTCGTCGATGTTAGTTTCATTGTCTTAGTTCGATGTCTAGGACCAAGAAATGAGAAACAGCACAACTGGTTACAGATATCACAGAAGCGACCGCTCCAAGCCTTCCATTCTATGTTATTCACCAGGTCTGTCAATCCTTATATATTAATATCAAATCAAAGCTCTCCATATTTACATGTCACTAGTAAACTGGGGAGGGTTGATAGGATAATAATTAAATAAGACGACAATTCTGTTACTGTTGTTGACTTTGAAGTCACCAGATTATGAATTCTGCCCACAAACTCAAACAGAGCGGGAAACCCTGTTTGGTTTAAAATCAAGCTCATTATGAACTTAGTGCAAGACAGAGAGAGAACGTGTGCTAGGTTGACAATAGACGGTATAGCTCACGGTTCACTGCTGATTTACCCATATGTTAGAGATGATGGTTTACCATACTCTCCGACTTTCTGTGATATAATCCATGCTTATCTGGACGCGTATATATGCCTGGACCAGTTTATAGAAGCCTGTGATATATAGTTCCGCGCACATGTGAATTAAATCGTTTTTCTCAACAACCGTATATTTGTCGTCCTGTTAATTTGTCGGGTGTTAACGAAAACTTGACCTCGTGATGAGTTACTATGCCCCTCATCTCCTCAAGTCAAGGCTCTAAACCTACTGCGAACATCTAACATCTAAACCGAAACGCAAATCTCTAAACCACACCTTGTCATAAATGCGTTTAATCTCATAGCACGAGTACAGCGCCCTCAACGGCAAGTAAATGTACGACTGTCCGGCCAGTTATGTCCCTTAACTGCTTGTTAACTGATCATTCAGATGACCCAGATTCTCTACCGATTGAGGCATCAGCTCAGGTTTGTAGGGTTCCGGGTATAGACAGAAGTTATCCCTTGGTTGGTTGAGGTTATTTCTAATATATAAGCGTCATTCAATATTCAGCCGTCGTCATTAAAGAATTTTCGCGTCCATAATCCAAGGACCTAATTCATATAATGACATTAGCGCCAAATTAGAAGGATAAATCATAGATACATAACACCAGGCTAGTTTCCTGCAAGACAGAAGAGGTCAACAAATTTCAATGAGGCCAGCAAGACATCATGCTATCAAATCCGTATCGCTGATCAGTATTCTTAATCCAAACGTTTCAAAGTCGTTATCTAGATTATGATGCATCTCATCACGCTTTGATTGTGACTGTTCATATGAACACTATGAAACACATAGGTTCATACGGCCTCTGGCCTCGGGTTAAGCGGAATTAGACACAATTTACGAAACGTACCGCCATAGATCTTGCACGCTACGCTCGTATTTTGCTATCAGCTTGCGATATGTATGGCCAAATTTGAGAAACTTCGAGTCGAGACGCTTAATGATATAGCCGTATTTTACATGTTTCTGCAATAATGTTTTTTGATGAAGATTGAAATTGTCACATTTAACACAGGTTCTAGCAAATGCTACTAGGCGAGATATGTATACGCCATATGCAGGGCCCTCTGGTATATTACTGTCCAGATAGGGATAATTTACGATGTCGAAATTGTAATCATCTCTTTTGTCGTGAAGTCGACGAGGGAGAATACCCACTTCAGTTTTATAGAGCTATAGGTCTAAATATATGTGCCGCTAGGGTCATCTGTAGTTCTCTTCAAGTTGAGTGAAGGTGGATATATGTCCTTCACTGCGTCATTTATATAGCGATTATCCACAGCAAGAAGGTCGTCTAATTAGCGTTTGATGAATGCAAAGGAACGGGCTTTGAAATTGTCTGTTTTTGAAAGCGTCTTTGAAAACGGGTTGATTTTAGTCCATCCATGCCGCCGATATCATTTGATCTCGACCATATTCTACCAAGATATTCTACCATCTAAGTCACGCAGGACAGGGCCGTGCGCGGTGAAGATCCACAACCGCCTTAGCGACCAGCTGCTTGTGATTAGCATGGTTTGCGTAACTGGAAGTGGATTGGTTAACCCAAAGGAGGATGGAAAAAACTCACATGAGGGTGTGGGTTACCGGGAAGTGAAATCTTCTCTGATTAGTTAAATTCACTGAGCGAGAGCCAAACACAATTCCCATATTATGGTAGGTGCATATCTTTTCTTGTTTAAGAAAGTTGTGAGGCTGCTGTCTGTGCGTAATCTCTTTCTCCCATCTGCAATACAAGAGGTGCATGGGAATAAACTCTTAAATCAATCCATCAAAGAGAATTCCATCCCCTACAAATACTTTCTATAGTGTAGGAACCGCGACCTTCCGCGATTCTCACTGACTATGTGTTACCCTGTTCGGAACCACGAACTTCACTGACTTTACATGAGTCTGTTTGGAACCGCGACCTTCACGAATAATTTTATTTAACGTCGCGTTCATCAGTATTACACCTGTATATGGCGAGATTCTGCTGGTGGACGTTTCGTACCCGAGGCCCGCCCCCTGTACAGACGTTTTGGTCTTTGATAGTCGCGGATATTCTCTAATGGACGACGGCTGAATTATGAATGACGGACCAGACGCTTGTAACATATCGTTAGATTCTTGGTATGTGCTTTAGAATAGGTTAACCAGAAGACTATACTGTGAAGTCATGTGGCTCTGTTAGTATGTCGGCACCTCTTCCCACTTCCCTTATATGTGTTATAATTACAGCTAGTAACGGACAAAAACATAAATCTGTATCTACAGATCAAATATCTAACAATATATTACAAAACAATAATTAGATATACAGATAATTAAACAATCCTTAATCAAATCTCTAATGAAACTTACTTGTCAATTTTTGTGGTGTCCTCTGAATGAACCACCATGTTAACAGTATGAACACGTCACAAATCAATCATCAAACAATCGTTTATGAATTCGTGAGGTGTGTAAGAGGTGGGAAAAGTTGACATCTGGCGACAAAAGAGGAACCATATGATTTAACAGGAAAGCCTCCCTCGGCACATCACAATCCGATTACTGGAAATACGGAGGATTCTCAGACGTTGCCCTGGTATCTCAGCCGCGCTCCTATTGCAGCTGTTCATGTGGAAACTATGAAGAAGCACCGGCGTAAGATACGCTAGCAGATGGCAGATCAGCTCAAATAAGTACCGGTAACTTGAGCTTCGAGAACGTCTGATAGCGTAAACGCCTCAATATGAGATAAACATGGTAAATGCAAGAATACCCAGAAAAACTAAGCTGTGAAGCCCGACACCGTGTGATAAATTTCCCGCCAAGACAATAAACCTACATATTTTCGTCAAACGACATGCACAGAATGTGTGTCTTGGGGATCAACAGTCCACCAGCAGAAACCTACCAGATACAGATAATAAATTGATGAGATATGTAAGAAGTGGGAACAATTGATGACGTCTGGCGACTTAAAAGCAATCATATGACTTCAAGGAAAGCCTCCCAAATAGATCTTTTATATGTATCGGGCTCTTTATATACACCTTTAACAAAGTCTCTTTCTACCATAATATCATCATCATTATCAAAAAAAATATTAGTTTGTTTTTTTCTTAGAATTCTCTGGGAATTCACAGCGATATAGTCTGAAGAATCCTACTGCTCATACTCTCGGGAGGAGAGATCATCTTCTTTAAACCAGTGTGACGGAGGGTCCGCACAGGATGTTTACAGTGTAAGGCCATGTCTTTGGCGTCTCTATTAGGTCGATCCAATAAATGGACCCGAGTCTCTAACATCTAGATGCTCTCCCCAAGAACACAGTTTCTATCGCCCTAGGAGGATCCAGTTACGTCAGACGTCACCGTGTCATGTTCAACAAGCCGTAACTCACCTCCATCACATTATTGTACAGCTTTGACAGCTTCGCGCATGACCATATGTACAACTTCTACAGTCTGTATCTTCTCCTCTCTCTTACATGTACTTCCAGGCTTACTTCACCTCCCATACTTCTCCCCTCTCTTACTTCCAAGCTTACTTCACCTCCCATACTTCTCCCCTCTCTTACTTCCAGGCTTACTTCACCTCCCATACTTCTCCCCTCTCTTACTTCCAGGCTTACTTTCACCTCCCATACTTCTCCCCTCTCTTACTTCCAGGCTTACTTCACCTCCCATACTTCTCCCTCTCTTACTTCCAGGCTTACTTCACCTCCCATACTTCTCCCTCTCTTACTTCCAGAGCTTACTTCACCTCCCACTTCTCCCTCTTACTTCCGCTTGCTTCACCTCCCATGCTTCTCCCTCTCTACTTCCAGGCTTACTTCACCTCCCATACTTCTCCCTCTCTTACTTCCAAGCTTACTTCACCTCCCATACTTCTCCCCTCTCTTACTTCCAGGCTTACTTCACCTCCCATACTTCTCCCCTCTCTTACTTCCAGGCTTACTTCACCTCCCATACTTCTCCCCTCTCTTACTTCCAGGCTTACTTCACCTCCCATACTTCTCCCCTCTCTTACTTCCAGGCTTACTTCACCTCCCATACTTCTCCCCTCTCTTACTTCCAGGCTTACTTCACCTCCCATACTTCTCCCCTCTCTTACTTCCAGGCTTACTTCACCTCCCATACTTCTCCCCTCTCTTACTTCCAAGCTTACTTCACCTCCCATACTTCTCCCCTCTCTTACTTCCAGGCTTACTTCACCTCCCATACTTCTCCCCTCTCTTACTTCCAGGCTTACTTCACCTCCCATACTTCTCCCCTCTTACTTCCAGGCTTACTTCACCTCCATACTTCTCCCTCTCTTACTTCCAGGCTTACTTCACCTCCCATACTTCTCCCCTCTCTCTTACTTCCAGGCTTACTTCACCTCCATACTTCTCCCCTCTCTTACTTCCAGGCTTACTTCACCTCCCATACTTCTCCCCTCTCTTACTTCAGGCTTACTTCACCTCCCATACTTCTCCCCTCTCTTACTTCCAGGCTTACTTCACCTCCCATACTTCTCCCCTCTCTTACTTCCAAGCTTACTTCACCTCCCATACTTCTCCCCTCTCTTACTTCCAGGCTTACTTCACCTCCCATACTTCTCCCCTCTCTTACTTCCAGGCTTACTTCACCTCCCATACTTCTCCCCTCTCTTACTTCCAGGCTTACTTCACCTCCCATACTTCTCCCCTCTCTTACTTCCAGGCTTACTTCACGTCCCATACTTCTCCCCTCTCTTACTTCCAGGCTTATTTCACCTCCCATACTTCTCCCCTCTCTTACTTCCAAGCTTACTTCACCTCCCATACTTCTCACCCCACTTACTTCCAACCAATCTCTTCGTAGCAGAAGCATAGGATATATATCGAAGTTATCTCCACAGTTACAATCATCTCATCTCTCTGCGTAATCCTTCACTGACTATAGGTGACTCTGTTTGGAACCGCGACGGACTATACGTGACTGGAAAAGCGACATTCAGATTAAAGGGATAGAAAATCCTTGAAAAACGTATGTTGTAAATGAAAGAATAGTTCCATCACTGTCCAAAAATATTTTTTATTTATTTTTCCGATTTTGTTTTAATCGAATAAAACTCATTTAATATTTGTGTTTGTATGGTGGTCTGTTTCGACCATCCATTTTCCTATCCTCTCAATTATTGCAGATACCCACAAATCACTCATCGTTATTCTGGCTCAATAGGGAAGGTTTAACGTGAAACATTATTGCTTATTTAATGGCTAAACAACCAAGTACATAGATTACATAATTGGACCTAGATTATGCAACTGGAAATTTGTTTAAATATATAAAAATATTTGTTTGCCATTTCACCAACATTTGTCTGTACGCAACTTCTTTAGGAAGACATTGGTGTGCAAGGAGGTCTTCAACTACAACCTACTCACAGGTACATATCGCAAAAATGTCGAATATATACTAGAGAGCTCCCCGTTACGTTATCAGCAAATAAGCAAAGATGGTTCCTCTCAGACTTGCAGATTTGTTATTATGTCGATATCTAGTTCATATTACAGTGTGCATAGCAGTATGTTTGATTGAAGAAAAATTATAATATCGAGAAATATCAAAAAGAATAATGAGGAATGGCATTTACATGCCACCATCCAATGTTTATCGGCTTTTTGCTCAGTTGAAAAAAATTAGGAAAATAAATAAAAAATATTTTTGGACAGTGATAGAACTATTCTTTCTTTTACAACATACTTTTTCCAAAGGTTTTCTATCCCTTTAACACGATGGATAACTTGTTCCCCATCTCTGTATACCATTGGCGTAATGTCCAAACGGACAACGATATCAAAAATTAACATGCGTGTTAAGACGTTTGAGAGATTTTGATACATTTGGCTTGTAAACAGTGGCGGTTAAAGTCTAAATATGCCAAATATCAGATGTTTGACGGTACAGGTTTTTTTGTAAATAATGCAATCGGTCAGATAATTTAGAAAAAGGATTTCAGGGTAGAGCCCAAAATGTGCGGTTCACAGGGTAACTTCTTTGCTTAGATTTTACCACATACATTTCTTGTTAAAATTACCCATAAAAAGTGGTCGCTCGCAGTTTCGATTTCAGGCAATACAGATTAGTGGCAAAAAAACGGGTGTTACAAGACAAGAGAAAATCTCCAAGCCTAAGTGTAGGTGATTCAACATGACATGTGTATTTGTCGTTTTTCGTCAGCTAGCGAAAATTATTCATTTTTAATTGATCTGGGTGCTCTTTTGCCTATAAATGCAGGCTTATTGGGAAGCATCGAGGGATTCCCTCCATGATCCCTTAATCGAAATTAATGTATTTCTCCATGTGTAAGGCTATGAAATGAATTTTTTTGCATGCGACCCTTCTGTGAATAAGTAGGCGAGTTTTTGCTGTCGTATTATAACGTCCAAACAAATCGTCCAGGAGGACCACATTCGTCTGGTTAGGACCACATTCGTCTGGTTAGGACCACATTCGTCTGGTTGGGGTCGAAGTAATAAGTCTTGCTGATGTAATGGGGATTAATGGTGATAAAGCTCTAGCCGTCCTACAATTGACTAACACCAGACAGTACGCGGAGATGGCCGCGGATTATTCGGCTTCTAGTCATGCCCCACGCGTTTTTCCCACAAAGCGTCTTCACATTAACTGTCACTGTGGAAGGATGTTCTAATACAATCGATTGACTCGTAGGTCAAGCTGAGTGACTTCTTATCTTACTGTCACGACGAGAAAACATTTTTGACAGGTACTGCTTTAACACTACAAGTTGACAGCTCCGACAATCAATGCCGGAGGATGTACGCCGATACCCGTTAGTTCCCCTCAGAACGCTGATGTCAAGACAAGTTTTCTCAGATTGGTTTTCACTAACACCACCACAGCACCACGGTGTGGCACACACCACCACCACCGCCACCACCACCACCATCTCAACTTCACTACAACAACACGAACAACGAATGTTTGAGGGTAAGGACTGTATGAGGATAAACAATGGGGCTGTTTATTACATTCAAAGAATAAACTTCAGAATTCGTTATAAATCAGTTTAGCAAATTCATAATAGCTGAACTGTATTATTTCGGGCATGATAATCTGTGATATGGTGTAGTCTAGGGGAGGTAACTCTGCTTCATGGGTGGCTACTGTATTTAGATGTAGTTGTCTTCCCTTCGACCGTGTTTCAGACAGTATCGAGATATCGGTCATAGAATGTAATTGAGTGCGCACATGCGCGGTGGAGCTGTCCTAGATTCCTAGAATTGGCAAGCCACATGTGCCAACATCTCATCGTCATTTAAAAGGATTTTTCGGGTTTTTAATTTCTAAATTTCGCCGGAATGCCGCGTGCAACCCCTGCACGGAAGCGTAGGGCTCCTGTGGAGCCGGCTGTTTCAAGTGAAAGAATTTCCATCAGGCCAAAAAGAAATCGTAAACCAAGTTCCAGGCTGCGTGAGGACACTGAGGTCGATGTCCGTGCTGACCCCACGCCGGATGAGATGACTGGCCAGGCTGCCACTGCCAACCTGCAACAACAACAACCACAGGAACAGCTGATGTCACAGCTGTTACGACAGCATGATATGGGTACGGGTAAGGTTGCTGGCGCTGTAAGTCCTAGCACATCTGATAATTCTGCATTTGTTCAGGCCTTAGAGGCATATAATAACATTAGTGTCATGGTAGAGCTAGCTAGGCCACATATACAGAAGCTAAACACATTTGTTGGTGATAATAACTCTGGGCCTGGGGGCGGAGGCCAAGTACCGGTACCAGTAATTAGTCACCCTGTTACGAATGAACATCATGTCCCTGGGTCGGGGGATATTTTGACCGAAGTGAGTCCGTTAAACGCGGGCACTTCTGCCATATCAAATGTAGTGTTCAATGCAGGTACTCCAGGGAATGGGGGACTAGTAGAACCTGGTAACCCTGGCGAGGCCATAGCAAATAGTTCTGATGAAGCCACCCTGTCAATGTATGAGCCAACTCCGCTCCGTAGCATATCAGATTCTCTCAGTGCTCATGTGCCAGACAATATCAAAGAAAAGATCTGGTCCATACTTCATGTAAGAAAGCACGAGAGAGATATCCTCTCCTTATTGGCGTTTACGCCAATGACATTAAACTTTAATAGGGTGGGTGGGTGGGTGGGTGGTGGTGGTTGGAGACCGTGATACATGGACATTGAACAAGGAGTATTTCTGTGACCGGCAGAATGAAGCGACAGAATGGCCGTATGCTGTCTGTTTTGGGGGAGACGTCAGAATGGCAGAATGAAAATCGTGGCCGTGTAGGCCTTCTTTTATTTTGGCGACGGCACTATGGCACAATGAAGCTCTCTCAATTTATCAAGTATTTACAAATAGGACTATTACTGTGGCCGGCAGAATGAAGCGGCAGAATGACCGTAGTCTCCCTTATTTGGGGAAGACGGCAGAATGGCACAATGAAAATTATGGCCTTGTACTCGTTTTTTTTTATCACGGCAGAATGTTTCAATTAAACTTTCTCAATTGATCAACTATTTAATTAGTCTTTTTTTTATCACGGCAGAATGATCCAACCGATCCAATTCAACATTTCCAACTATTTAAAATATAAAAACTAGAAGGATTTCTCTTTTTTTTTGGGTGCACGGCACAATGTCATTTTCTCAATGTATCAAGTATTTAAAATACAAGGATTTCTGTGATCGGAAGAATGAAGTGACAGACTGACCGTACCCTTTGTTAATTTTTTTTGGACACAAAATGTGTCAATGTTACATACATATATGTAGGAGGATTTGACATCGATTGAAAAATGTAGGCCTACATATACAGCAAGGCTACCAAAGAGCTCGCCTGGTATTTCCTTCCGATATGTATTATTCTTTCCTTGCCATGCTTCATCCACTCCAGTTGTGTACCAATTCAAAAACATCCCCTCCATCGTGAAATGATGGACAATGTGTATGGCATGTGTATGGCAAGTTTAGGCTCAATTGTTTTACTTAATTGGAAAGTAAAGCAGAGCCTGTGTTCAGTGATCCGTCAGTTCAGCTACTTGGATAGTTTCTTTGGTCGCTGTTCTATCTCTTAATCTCCATGCATGCGAGACCTTGGAAAGTAAAGCAGAGCCTGTGTACTGATCCGCGAGTTCAGCTGCTTGGGTTCTAAAACTTAAGTATTTTGTGGAAAATACGTCTCGTCACAAATTATGTAAAGATTAGTTGTAAAAATATTTATTGTTATATAAATAAGCCGATTCTCTGCAAATGTTATCATTACCCGAACACATCCTCCAGTGCGGAGGCAGGGAGTAGGGGGAGGGGGCGGTGCATCCCCCTGTCACCAGGTCTTAAATCCGAGAATGTCTCCTGATCAGTACTCCATTTCTGTGGAGTGTTTGTTGGCGGTTTCAAGTCATAAATCTTTAAGCCATCCGGAATGACCCGAATATTTCAGGGAACATATTTTCGAAGGATCTGGTCTGTTTGATGCTGTGTTTTGTATTGGTAATTTTGGTGCATCTTCGAGGTAAGGATCACGAAATTGGCGAAGAGTGTCTTTTAGCGGCGTTTGAAACATTTCCATAAGGGGTCGGTGGTCGGGCTGAGAGTGGTAAATCACTTTGCCTGTCGGCCTATACTACTGCGGTAATGTATTTCTTCATAGAAACGGCGTTACGGCGTTTGGCAGTGTCAACCAGTGTTAGGGAGGAATGTATGTCAAGTCGAGTGTCAAAGCGGTGTTAGGGAGGAATGTACGTGAAGTCGAGTGTCAACCAGTGTTAGGGAGGAATGTATGTCAAGTCGAGTGTCAAAGCGGTGTTAAGGAGGAATGTACGTCAAGTCTAATGTCAAAGCGGTGTTAGGGAGGAATGTGCGTGAATTCGAGTGTCAACCAGTGTTAGGGAGGAATGTATGTGAAGTCGAGTGGCAAAGCGGTGTTAGAGAGGAATGTACGTGAAGTCGAGTGTCAAAGCGGTGTTAGGGAGGAATGTATTTGAAGTCGAATGTCAAAGCGGTGTTAGGGAGGAATGTATGTTAAGTCGACTGTCAAAGCAGTGTTAGGGAGGAATGTATGTGAAGTTGAGTGTCAAAGCGGTGTTAGGGAGGAATGTATGTCAGGTCGAGTGTCAAAGCGGGATTAGGACTTAGGGTTAGGTATGCTTCATAACTATCAGGTTTAGGGTCAGTTCAGCTATAGAAGTCATAATTTCTCCACCAAAGCGTAACTAGGGTAATGTCGAAGCTGGGTGTTAGGCATGAGTGTGCTTGAAGTTGACTTTCAAAGCACTGTTAGGGAGGAATATATCTGAAGTGCAGTGTCAAAGCGGTATTAGGGAAAAATGTACGTGCAATCGAGTGTCAAAGCTGTATTAGGGAGGAATGTATGTTTAGGTGAGTGTCAAAGGAGTGTCACGGAATGTATGTCAAGTCGAATGTCAAATTGTTGTTAGGGAGGAATGTACGTGGAGTCAAGTGTCAAAGCGGTGTTAGGGAGGAATGTATGTGAAGTCGAGTGTCAAAGCGGTGTTAGGGAGGAATGTACGTCAAGTCGAGTGTCAAAGCGGTGTTAGGGAGGAATGTACGTCAAGTCGAGTGTCAAAGCGGTGTTAGGGAGGAATGTATGTCAAATCGAGTGTCAAAGCGGTGTTAGGGAAGAATGTACGTGAAGTCGAGTGTCAGCCAGTGTTAGGGAGGAAGTTGAATGTCAAAGCGGTGTTAGGGAGGAATGTATGTGAAGTTGACTGTCAAAGTGGTGTTAGGGAGGAATGTATTTTGAAGTTGAATGTCAAAGCGGTGTTAGGGAGGAATGTATGTGAAGTCGACTGTCAAAGCGTTGTTAGGGAGGAATGTATGTGAAGTCGAGTGTCAAAGCGGTGTTAGGGAGGAATGTACGTAATGTTGAGTGTCAAAGCGGTATTAGGACTTAGGGTTAGGTATGCTTCATAACTATCAGGTTTAGGGTCATTTCAGCTATAGAAGTCAGATAATTTCTCCACCAATGCGTAACTAGGGTAATGTCGAAGCTGGGCGTTCAGCATGAGTGTGCTTCAAGTTGACTTTCAAAGCACTGTGAGGAAGGAATATATCTGAAGTGCAGTGTCAACGCGGTATTAGGGAAAAATATACGTGCAATCGAGTGTCAAAGCTGTATTAGGGAGGAATGTATGTTTAGGTGAGTGTCAAAGCAGTGTCACGGAATGTATGTCAAGTCGAATGTCAAATTGTTGTTTGGGAGAAATGTATGTGGAGTCCAGTGTCAAAGCGATGTTAGGGAGGAATGTACGTCAAGTCGAGTGTCAAAGCGGTGTTAAGGAGGAATGTATGTCAAATCGAGTGTCAAAGCGGTGTTAGGGAGGAATGTACGTGAAGTCGAGTGTCAACCAGTGTTAGGGAGGAATGTATGTCAAGTCGAGTGGCAAAGCGGTGTTAGGGAGGAATGCATGTGAAGTCGAGTGTCAAAGTGGTGTTAGGGAGGAATGTATTTGAAGTTGAATGTCAAAGCGGTATTAGGGAGGAATGTATGTGAAGTTGACTGTCAAAGCGGTGTTAGGGAGGAATGTATGTGAAGTCGAGTGTCAAAGCGGTGTTAGGGAGGAATGTATGTAATGTTGAGTGTCAAAGCGGTATTAGGACTCAGGGTTAGGTATGCTTCATAACTATCAGGTTTAGGGTCATTTCAGCTATAGAAGTCAGATAATTTCTCCACCAAAGCGTAACTAGGGTAATGTCGAAGCTGGGCGTTCAGCATGAGTGTGCTTGAAGTCGACTTTCAAAGCACTGTTAGGAAGGAATATATCTGAAGTGCAGTGTCAAAGCGGTATTAGGGAAAATGTACGTGCAATCGAGTGTCAAAGCTGTATTAGGGAGGAATGTATGTTTAGGTGAGTGTCAAAGCAGTGTCACGGAATGTATGTCAAGTCGAATGTCAAATTGTTGTTAGGGAGGAATGTACGTGGAGTCAAGTGTCAAAGCGGTGTTAGGGAGAAATGTATGTGAAGTCGAGTGTCAAAGCGATGTTAGGGAGGAATGTACGTCAAGTCAAGTGTCAAAGCGGTGTTAGGGAGGAATGTACGTCAAATCGAGTGTCAGAGCGGTGTTAGGGAAGAATGTACGTGAAGTCGAGTGTCAACCAGTGTTAGGGAGGAATGTATGTCATGTCGAGTGGCAAAGCGGTGTTAGGGAGGAATGTATGTGAAGTCGAGTGTCAAAGTGGTGTTAGGGAGGAATGTATTTGAAGTTGAATGTCAAAGCGGTGTTAGGGAGGAATGTATGTGAAGTCGACTGTCAAAGCTGTGTTAGGGAGGAATGTACGTGAAGTCGAGTGTCAAAGCTGTGTTAGGGAGGAATGTATGTAATGTTGAGTGTCAAAGCGGTATTAGGACTCAGGGTTAGGTAGCTTCATAACTATCAGGTTTAGGGTCATTTCAGCTATAGAAGTCAGATAATTTCTCCACCAAAGCGTAACTAGGGTAATGTCGAAGCTGGGCGTTCAGCACGAGTGTGCTTGAAGTTGACTTTCAAAGCACTGTTAGGAAGGAATATATCTGAAGTGCAGTGTCAAAGCGGTGTAAGGGAAAAATGTATGTGGAGTCGAATGTCAAAGCAGTCTTAGGGTTGCATTTTACGTGAAGTCGAGTGTCAACCGGTGTTAGGGAGGAATGTATGTAAAGTCGAGTGTCAAAGCGGTGTTAGGGAGGAATGTACGTCAAGTCAAGTGTCAAAGCGGTGTTAGGGAGGAGTACGTCAAGTCAAGTGTCAAAGCGGTGTTAGGGAGGAATGTATGTCAGGTCGAGTGTCAAAGCGGGATTAGGACTTAGGGATAGGTATGCTTCATAACTATCACGTTTAGGGTCATTTCAGCTATAGAAGTGCAGTGTCAAAGCAGTGTTAGGGAAAAATGTACGTTGAGTCGAATGTAAAAGCGGTGTTCGGGATGAATGTATGTGAAGTCGAGTGTGAAAGTGGAGTGAGGGAGTAATGTACATGAAGTCGACTGTCAAAGCGCTGTTAGGGAGGAATGTACGTCAAGTCGAGTATCAAAGCGGTGTTAGAGAGGAATGTACGTCGAGTCGA